>VWPU01006459.1:0-177779 GCA_013398955.1 Callaeas wilsoni
AGCCGGGCCGGGCCGGGCCGGACGAGAGCGGCACATGGTGCGCGGCTGGTGCCCGGCGCTGCGCACCCGCGGGCGGGCCGAGGGGCCACCATGGACAACTTCTTGGCGGAGGTGAGCGCGGGCCGGTGGGATCCTCCTCCAGCGTGAGGTCGCTTTTGTGGGGCAGGATACTGGCAGCAAAGCGGCGGCAGGCTCACGGAAAGTATTCGTTCCCTCGAGTGGTTCGGTTTGCAGGGCGTTCGCAGGAGCAGCGCCCGGGGAGCCGGGAGGCAGGCGGAGAGGGAGGGAGCGAGGGAGGGATCTGCGCCCCCCAAATTCACGGCCTCTGTGGCTGTGACCGGGCTGGAACTCGGAGCCGCCGAGCTGGAGCGGTGCTGCCGCGGGCTGTGCGCAGCCGGGCAGGCGCTCGGCGCTAAGCTTGGCTCATTAGAGCGGCGGGGGATGGAGGCTCCGGTGCCGCGGCTCTGCCCCCCAGCGCCGCGACCACCGGCGGCGGGGACCCCGCGGGACGCGGGCAGCGGGGCCGCCGGTGCGGACCCTGCCCCGCTTCCTGCTGCCGGCGGCGGGACAGCCTCTGAAAGCGTGCCTAGGTGGGAGTGGGGGTCCCTCCTCGGGAGTTCCCTGCGTGAAAGCCGGGGAGCGCGCTTTGTCCGCCTTGCACGAGCATGAGAGTCTTCGAACGATGGAGGTTTCAGAGGCAGGGCTGCCGTTGTGCACCCTTTTTTAAAGGTTTGTTTATTGAGTGTATGCTGTTAAGTACAGACGAATCTTTTACACAAAATGCAAAGGAGGGAGACTGAAGTCCTGAAAGTCGTTTGAACTTTACCATGGTCTTGTGGATCTTGACAACTTCAGTATGTCGGGTGAGGAAACCAAATCAAAGATGCTTTGCTACTGGCTCAGGATATTTGATAAAACTGAGAACTTGGGTCCTCTTCTGGTCCAAGCTAGCTGAATTTTCTACAAAACTATTTTACTGGATCAGTTTATCCCGCCTGGTGTCGACACAGGCTTATGAACATGAAGTGTGCAGGATCAATGTCTTCTCTGTGTGTGTTGTACCTGTAGTTTGCTGGCAAAGCCCATGACTGGGTTGGGACTTCTGGTGACTGCCTGCACACTTGCTTTAATTGCACCTCTTGCCGAAGCAGTTGCACTGTCAGGGTTGTAAATGCAGGCCAGGCATCTGTTTTACAGGGCTGTGATTAATCTGCAAAACTGTCCTTTGCCCTCATGAAACAACGTCCCTCGTGTTCTTGGTGCTGCTGTTGATGCTTCCACAAGAAAAATAGGTGATCTGTTTACCGAAACAGTAATTAGTCAAATAAAAGAAAGCCATACACTTTATTGCTTGTTGGCTTTTCATTTGTCAGACAACAAAAGTTCTGTCAAGTGCAATAAGAAGGAAGAAATGCAGGATTAGCTTTGATGAAGTCTGAGTTTAAGTAGTAATAATGCTGCTTTTTTTTTTTTTTCCCTTTAGAGGATGTAGCCCTCACCTTTCAAAAGCTTGTAAGCCATGAGCAATACGGCAGTATTAACCTAGTCTTGCAAAATTAGTCTGAAGAGTCATTCGCCCCAACGCAAAGTACTGTAGCGTGCCCTACATAAAGGTGAAGAAGAGTTTTCATGGTTTTGACTCCCCTATTAGGCAAAATTACTTGCTCCAGGGAAAATACAAGTAAATTTTACCAGTCTGTGTTAGCATTTCAGCATGTATTTATGTTAATCTGTGGTTACTTCATGTGGACTTTGATCTTTCTTAAGAACTTTGACTCCCTTTCAACATGTTGATATTACTTTAAAAGATCAGTAAATATAGCACCTTGACTTTAATCTGCATCCAAAGTCCCACCCACAAGTATAAACATTTTCCTTCCCTCGCTCTGGAGCGGAGCATATGTAAATGACAAATAGGGAGCATGAGGCACAATAGCAGAAATGCACTGAGTCTGACCCAGCTACCACAGAAGAATGTCTGTTGAAGGCACTGGATTGAGCCACTAGGTGATTTAATTTATGCGAGACAGACATCCTGCAGCTGCTCTTTACAAAAATATTTGCTGACTTATCTAAGGGAATTACTGTTCTCGTTAAAATAAGTTATAGCATGAGGAAGAAGGAGGAAGCTGGGTGAAAGGCACAGGTGAAAAGCCCAATCTGCTCTGCTCTTCTGTGTCAGCAATATAAGCCTGCTGTTATGATTATATTTTGGGTGAAAAGCTGATAGTGGGAAGGGTATATACTGGCACTTCAGAAGGTTCGTTCCTCAGCATTATCAAGAAGCTCCTGTTTGCCACACTGGAGGCAGAAGTGTCTTCACTGCTGTTGCAGAAAATATTGTACAACTTAAAGGTGTTAATAGGAAAAAAAACCCCCTGCATTATTATTTCTCCCGTATTTTTCCATAGCTAGATGCTAAATATAACATGTTCTCAGTATAGAGTGAT
Source organism: Callaeas wilsoni (assembly GCA_013398955.1). Classification (NCBI taxonomy): domain Eukaryota; kingdom Metazoa; phylum Chordata; class Aves; order Passeriformes; family Callaeidae; genus Callaeas; species Callaeas wilsoni. The sequence continues at coordinate 2,451 of VWPU01006459.1, forward strand.
GCTTACTGGAACAAAATGAAGCAACTGAGTGAGACGCCTCTGGAGAGCAGGAGGTGCATTGCACGGGAGGTACTCCTGTTGGGACTTGCTGCCTTAAGTGAGGTGTGGGATATCGCCAGACTCCTGCCAATCATCTGACACTGCCATCATTTGTGACTTAGCAGCTTTTTGACTTCTCCATCTTGCTGCCCAGTTTCCTTTCTTTACTGTTTCTTAGTATTCTTAGGTTTTATTGTTAAAGGACAGCAAGTGGTTGTTCTTGTCTCCAGGGAAGCCTTGATTTCCATCCCTGTCCCAATTTTCTAGCTCAACCAATTAAAAAAACCCATGTCTCTAAGTAAAGAATTAGGCTAGAAGAGTGTGCCCTGTAACTTACTCCCCAACATGCTTTAATTGCTGCAAAGTATTAACGTAGTAACAAAGTTGCATTCTAAATACAGAGGAAAATTGTTTTCTGAGGCTTTTTAAAAGGCTGTTGTTTGATCCATGCTACCTTACAGTCTTTGAAGGAAAGTGGGAGGTAGAATTTAAATTTTTTTTGTTTATTTTTGTAGTCATATTTGCTTATCTAAAATATTAAAACCTGTAGAAATCCTGTATGGATATATGCAATAGAGCCATTTGGCTGTGCTGCTTAAAACAGCCTGAAAAAATTGTTCCCATATGTTTTACCAACAGCCAGAGTGCTCTCAAGGGAACAGGCTCCTGTGGTAGCTGAGGTCAGACCATTCTCCAGTGAAAATGCATCCCTGCTAAAAGGGGATGTATGCCATGAGGGAAGGAAGAAAGTAATTTCCAGATGAGGCAGAAGATAAGGAGAGGGGAGCTCAAATTGCCTCTTCAGCATCTAAAGTTCCCAAACAAGGCTTATCAGGCCAGCAGGGGAAGAGGATGCAGAAGGTTTATCTTCTTCCTCTTACATGGTAGTCACTTTGACCAATACGTACAGGGTGTTGCACTGAACCACGGTTGCTGTCCTTGTCACAGAAGAAGTGTGGCGTTTGCTGACCCAGCGGAGGTCAGAAAGGGCTTGAGGCTGGGAGCTTCTGTAGGTCATCTGGTCCAAACCCACCCTCCGAGCCAGTGCTCAGCTCCTGGGGAACTTGCAGCGTGGTGTGCATAGTGGTGGCTGCAGGGATTGTTTGGGTTTAGCTGTCACCGACCTTAAAGGATTCTCCCCACCCTTGCAACTGTGGAAATTGAGGAGAAGGGAGGACAGCTGTGTGTCCTGCCTTCTGTGTAGCATGTCTGGGTAGATGATGTTGAAGGAGATCATTATAAAAGCATTACCATCATAGAGGTCCTGCTGGTGTTTCTCCAACACTGCACAGGAGTTTATTTGGAACTGGGGGGTACCCTCACTGTGTCCTTTTAGGCACGGCAGATACTCTGTGTCTACCGTGCTTTTATTTGTAGCAGTGCCAATGGTACCTCCAGTTTGGAATGGTTTCCTTCATTTCTGCCCTCCACAGTTGCACGTACTGCCTGTGTACCCTGTTTTAAGGAGGGGACTCCCAGCATGTATTCTGAGGGAGCAAGTGTTGGACCTCGCTCTGTGGGAAGGATATGGGACAAAAATTTAGCTTCAGGAAGTTGTCAGAGGAGGTATCTGCTTGAACCTGAAAACTCTTGGTTCAGTTATGCAGCTTGCAGCAAACTTTTCTTTGGTGCTCCCTCGTTGCAACATTGGGCAGATCACAGCCTCATAGCACTGAGTCCTTTGAGAAGTTCATCATCTCCTGCAAATGAGTGGCCTTGGCACCACCAAGGTTATTCGCCTAAAGAGAAAACCTGGTGATGCAAATAAATACCTGCATTGATATACATGGGTTCTGGCTGTGTGCTGCAGCAGAGTGTATGTGTTTGGGATGACCTTGGAAGTCTCCCCAGTTTTCGTTTACAAGTGTTTTGATGATAACACAAGCATGGTCTGATGTTCCAGCTTTTGGTATTGGTGTAAACTGTGTAGTTTACACCAGCAAAGTTGTCTTTTAGACTGGTGAGGCAAAATCATCATCCCATGAGTGACGGCATAAAGATGTTTCTGGAGACCTTCTGAGCACCAATGCCATGCCAAGCAGAAACAGTGACTCTTTTGCCTGTTGACACTGGTTGTGTTCTCTGAAGTTTCTGAGCTGTGACTTCTCATATTTAGGTTTTTTGAAAGCTGATGGCTCTTTTGTGTACAGTTATTTTTAGGTTAATTAGCACTGTGTTTTGAATAGATGTTTCAAGCAGGCTTAGGACTACCTTATCAAGTCAGAAAGATAAAGTTTTTTCAGGTTTATTTCTTCAAGCTGGAAATCACATTCAGCTCATTGGTATCATGTAATGGTTACTGACCACCACAGATACTTCACATGTGCCTTTCATAAGACAAATTTGTGCAATTGAAGCATTGTCATTGCTTGTCTGAAGCCTAGCAACCCTGCTGGCACTGCACATATTGTAAAATGACACAAGAATTCTCTTAAAGCTGCAAGATACATAAGTTTTGAAGTTGGCAATAGAAGCTCTACGTTCTGCAGGGTCTGCTTGTGGGTTTTTTGGTATGTTCAGTCAGACTCCAACCAAAGAAAAGCTGTAAAACCCACTATTACAGAAGACTTGGCTGCTTCTGAGTCTGGGTTTTTTTTACATTCTGGTGACACCTCACTGAAATGTTAACTTTTTCTTTTTTTGGTATTTTCCCTAATTGTATGTTTGTGTTACCACTTGGTGTGTAAGCTATTTTGCTCTAACAAGATGTTCTTCTTTATATGTGTTTTCATTTAGTGAGCACTGTGTATGGGTGATATGGACGGTTGTGAACCTCCTCAGATTTTTCGTTTCAGAGCTGTCACACAGCCTGCTGGCTGGCAAAAGGGAATAGTATTTGAAAGCATGGCTAGTCCCAACTTATTTTTGAGGCCAAATGCCACAGGCTTTTATCAGAAATGTTCCATGTTTTTTTCCATGATTCTGTGATGGCAGGAGAGGACCACTTTGGGGGAGAGATGGAAGCAAAAAGGAAGGGTAGATTGAGCTTTCAGTGTCGTGTGTGGAGTTTAGTGCACTGGTCCAATGAGTAACCTGAGAAACCCTGCAACCTTTCAGTGCTCTTGTTGCCCCAGTGTGCCTCAAAAGATAGAAGGAAAAGTTTAGGGCCCCTTATCAATAATTATGCATGATTGTACCGCAGTGGGCTTCTGCTGTGGTGATTTCAGCTGAATCTTAGGTTTCAGTGTGGTAAGACCAATATAGTGTCATGAATCTCTTTTTTGACTTTAGAAAACAGCTGAACAAAAACTGATAGGTCCCTGGCTCTGTGTCCTGGTGCATATGTGTGAATATATATACACAGTGTCACTGTGCTAACCAACCCCTAACAAGTGAATAATGTGCCTCCTTTTTTTTTCTTTCAATATGGATTGTTAATATTGGTGGTACTTCTAAAAAAAAATTCTAGCAAGACAAATGCCTTTTTGTGTCTCTTGGATGGGTGCAGACCCAGTGGAAGGTGCAGCAGCCTCCAGCCAAGGGCAGGAGCAGTAGCTCCACCCTTGGAGCGTCTGGCATGTTGACTGCAGTGCTGTGGCAGTACCGAAGGGAAGCGTGTCCTCTGGGTAGTTTGATCTCACCAACCTTTTTGGCTGCAGGGCCAGTATTTTTCCTTAGTGAATCACCGTCTCCAGATGTGGTCAGAGCCAGGAACATAGTTTTGGGTGGAGTACGGGTAGAAGGGCAGGAGGTAAAAGTCACTCTGAATTAAGACTTTTGCTGAGGGGGCAAAAAAAAAGAATTATCATCCTTAAGTCACTAATTGTGACAACTTTACAAGTTTTGGGATGTGACCTCAAAAACTTGCTAGATTGATTATGACTTCAGGCTTTTATCAGAAGCTCATGGCTTAGGCGTTCTCGTTTCTCTTAGTTTTTCCTGGTATTTATCATTATGTGACATTTTAAACAATTAGCGGGATATAAATGAGGATGATTTGGTGTTGGGGACATAGCTAATGGCAAATTACTGGTTTTAGGTATTAATAGTTCAAATTTTTCATGGTGGCTTTTTTTTTTTCCTCTAATTATTTAGGATTTTCTGAGATGTCCTATGTCTGAAATATGAGCATCGTCCATTGGCCATATTTACTGTAATGCAACTTTGTTCTGGACAGCCCCCTGATTAAGAAAGGTTAAGTGGATTATCCTTTTCTTAAGAAGTCTGTTAAGTAGCTCAAACACTCTATTCTTTTAAAGGCAGAACTTTTCAAAGTTTTCAAAGTTCAGAATGGGAACTGATATTGACTATGCTCCAGATCTGCCTTGTGAAGTAAACTATATCCATGCTGAAGAAGAAACTACAGCTTTGCTATGTGGAAAATATGAGCATCATATTGGGAAAATATACTGGCAAAGATTCATTAGGAGAGAAGGAATGAGTAAAGATTGCTTGTATTTCTAAATGTTCCTGTAAGAAGAATTTAAGGGGATGTTGGGGGAGAATATACTGTCCACTTCTAGACTAATTTCTGCAAAGTTGGTGATTAATCCTGTCATCTCAGGTAGGTTCAAATATCATTTATGCTTGTTCCTGATGCCCTCAGCCAGGACAGCCAACGTAGGGATGTCTGGCAGCTTTTCTGCAATGTCTTGTTCCGTGGGCGTTGTGACTGTATGATGCTTTCCCATCACAGACCAGTGACTGGCTGGGGAAGGCTGCTGAGTTGATTCAGCTGTAAACACATCATACCTGTGCTTGTTTTACTCATAAATGTAAGTACTTGCTTGCTATTTAGCTGCTGTTTTCCTTTGGGCCAAGTGACGTTTTTTCAGTCCAGCCTGTGAAAGCCTTCTTATTTGGTACAAAGTTTAGGGAGTTGGGGTTTTTTTTTCATTGAAATCACAAACATGAATGATGTTGTAGTAACTTAATAATATATAGGGTTTTTTAGTTGAACAGGTTACTAGGAAGAGACACAATTTGGTTCACGTTGGAAGCATGGCAGAAACTGGGGTGTGTTCGGTTTTGCCAGCCAAAGTTAACATTTCTATTTTCTGTAGAGTCTTCTGTAGAGGGGTTGAACATAAAATTTCTATATGGGATCTTGTAGTTTTTCCGAGCGTGCAGTTGTGCTTACGTATTTTTCACCAAGGGGTAGCCAGAGTCAGTAACTGGAAAAAAAAATAAGGCACACTTAAAAGGGCTGAAGGCTTTGAGGAAAACTCTGCAGTTTACTCTGGTGTATCAAGGAAGTCTTCAAAAGGGAAAGGTACTGGTCACTTGTGTGGTTTGCTAAACTTGCCCTGAAAATTCAGATGCAATACACCTTAAGCTGGATTTCTTATGTGTTTCAATGACCCTGTCCCCAGTGGGTAAATGTAAGCATGTTGGAGCAGAGCCTAAAAATGGGAGTCAGTGTAATACCTTTTACTCCTTCTAGGATTAATGGCATGCTGCAGGAAAACTTTCTAGAGGATATAGACTTTACTCTTGTACAATCCAGCATCCTGCCAGACTTCAGAGTTGAATAGGGTTCCTGTATTTGTATGCTAATACATTATAGCAGACACAAAGATTGTTTCAGTGGGGCATGTTGCCCAGTTTGTGGTATCAGACTTTCTTTTCTTTGAGAGTATGTTGTCTTCATCTTGCAGCAAGCCTTGCTAGACTTTTCACTTAATATTAAGCTAAGGTGAATGTTCAAGAAAGCAATGTTCTTTTAAATCCATCTCTTAGATCGATTAAATGTTTCTATGACATTTTTGGTGGGTTTGGTTCTGGCTTGTTCCAAATGAGGGAAGGAGGAAGAACGAGAGGGTAGCTCAGCAGCAGGCTTCAGGGACCAAGCCGTGCCTTCACACAGGATCCTGACTGGTGGCAGGCACATGGTGAAGGGCTGTGTTGGAGGACTCAGGAGATAAAAGATTAACTGCTCTTTGATGTGTTTGTATTGCCTTTTCCTATATATTCTTGGGAAACTATTCATAATCCTTTATTATAGGTCAGTGATACAGAGTGTGTCAATACAAGTCTGTTTTGTTTTGGAGAATGCCCTTAAGGGAGTTGCTGTAAGGACACCTTAGCAGAGGAAAATGTTTGGTTGTTGCTTTTTCCCCTGGGGGACAAAACTATATTCCTACTCTGAGCAGGTTTACCCAAGGGCATTTTATCATGGCACATCTGGCTCTGTACTGGGGTTGTCATTAAAAATATTGAGGGTCTTCTGGGTTGTGTTCTCTGTTCTTAACTTCTTGGCATGGTAATGCTGGCAGAGTGGCACCCTGCTGCCCAAGTCTGCTATCATGGTTTCAAAGTCAGGATTGATTATGGTGCCTGAAGCATAACCTCAGGTAGAGACCTGAGGCTCAATGGTTGCTGAGTACCAGCTGTCAGCTGGAATTACAAAGCAGAGTATTACTGAAAGTTGTCATCAAAGTTATCATCCCAAATCCCGTGGCCCTCTTTCTCTTATAGACTTTCAGAAGTCTTTACTACTTTTGATGAATTTTCCAGCATCTGGAGAAAACATTTCTGTAGTTCTTGAAATGATTTTGAACTGTGAAAGTGGTGCTGCTGGCAAAGCCTTGTGTGGTTTTGGTGTTGTGTGCTGCATGTGTCTGTTGATCTTGCTGAGAGAAGTGCAGGATTTCTCTGAAAGGTTCTCACGCCTTCTCTTTTGCATTCAGCCAAACTGGCCCTGGTTTTGGGGACAGGAGATAAGAGAAGTTTATTCCCTGTTTTGAAAAAGTATTGATGTTTATAGCATTATCGGAAATGGATCATTTGTTCCTATTTTAGTTGCTGTTGTTTAGAGTGACAGTAAAATGTTTTCTCAGATTAAGTTAAATATATTTGTTAAGAGAATGGGATTGTTTTTCTTATGAAGTTGTTTATCTTGAGGAGAAGTCAAATCCTTTTGTTTAATGTACGCATCTGGTTACAGAGCCAGTGGACATAATTTCTATTTGACCATTTTAGTGTATCAAACCCAGCTTCGTGTCTTGGTTAGGTTATATTTTTATTTGCTTCAGAAAGAAGCCAAGTTGGCGGGACACAAGTCACGTCAGGAGTCACGCTGGAGTTCACGTCAGGACAAGGAGTAGATGCTCATTCTGTAGGTCAGACTTCTTGCTTTGCTGGTCGTCTTCTTGGATCTCTTCCCCTTATTAAATATAGACTGGGTTTGTGATTAGGGTTTATCCCCTCATTACAGCTTTCTGGTGATGGGTACGATGAATAGGTTTGTTTGGTGTGTCCAATCAATTAGTATATTCTCCAGAAGAAAATAAGAGCAGCGTTTACAGCAGGGCTTTGAAGGGTGGCATTTCCTGCTGCCTTTCAGACCGTGTACCAGGAGGAGTGTCCCATGAAGTGAGCTCTTTGTTCTTGAAACTCCAGTCGGATTCTGCTGTGTGATACTTGATAAGCTATTTCAAGAAATAAACATACACAGCAAATCTATGCTAGAAAATGTCATTTGTGCAGCAGTCTCTTTTTTTCCTCCTTGCAACAAGATTTCTAATAATTTGCACACCAAATTTGAGAAGTTTTAACAGATGATAAATGGGATTTTGGTGTTAAGTTTCACAGCACTTAAGGCAAAAGGCTGATTCTCTGTTATGGGTTAGTTTTAAGAGTGTCTACTCCCAACTTCTGTTCCTATCACACCATTTCTGCCGTCATTTAGCCTTGGTGATCCACTACCTTAAATGACTAGGACTCTGGTGCAGTAGTTAATAGCCCAGATTTCTTTTGTACAGAAGCCCATGAATAAACTTAATTGCAATGTGATGAAATAGTTGTATTAAACTTTTACTGTGTAGTTACACCTTTGTCAGTAGGATGCCTTCGTACCATACAGTTAAGGCGGAGATGCCATCAGTACCTGGTGGAGGACAGAAAGTGGTATGGAAATCTGCATTTTTTTATGGGCATCCAGTGATCTTTTGCTGATGACTTGTTCTCAGCAGTCCTTACAGAATGGAAAAGGAAAACACTGAGTCATGGATTCTTTTCCTTCAGACAGGGATTCAGCAGTTACTGTGTTCCAGGTGCTTCTGGACTCAGGCAAATAAAGTCTGTAATTCTGAATTTTGATTTCTTGAACTTCTGTGCTGCTTACAGAAACACTTCTTTATATTGCTGGAAAACATTTGATTTGAATAGTGCACAGTCACTTTATGCAGTCAGAGAGGCCACAAAAGCTTTGCTGTTTTCCTGGGATTTTTTTTTCTTTTCCTGCTGGAAGGCATCAGAGGTTTTGGTAGGCAGTATGAGCTGTGACTGTCCAGGAGCACAGGGATGTGCCTTCCACTCTGCATGTAGATGTTAGGCAAGAAGAGTGTCTGCACATAAATCAGTGGCTAAATTGGAGGGACAAGAATGGCTTAAGGCAGCAAAGGCCCAGGCACCTGCAGCAACAGATCATGGGTCACGCTGCTGCTGGGATGGGCCCAGGGACTCCTGGGGAGGTAAAGGAGAGGAGCTAGCATCAGGCTCTGAGCAGGAGCAGATTCTTTAGCAGGATGGCTCCTCAAAGGGGATTTTGAGGCCCCCTCCACAAAGAGGACTCCTTGTTGGATACGTCTGATAGCCAGTGCTTTAAAGTGCATGAATTAAGCTTTGTTTTGCTTTGTAGTTCCTTTCAAATTTGTAGAGTAATCTTCTGTTGCTGTCCTCTAACCACCTGGATTTTTCCTAGCTGTAGGTTTTGAGTGTGTATTTGCTGGTTGGTTCTTTGTTATCATAGAATTATAGAATATCCTAAGTTGAAAGAGACCTGTAAGAATCATTGAAGTCCAACACCTAGCTGTGCACAAGACACTCCAAGAATTACACTATGTGCCTGAGAGCATTGTCCAAATGCTTCTTGATCTCTGTCAGGCTTTGGTGCTATGACCACTTCCCCGGAGAGCCTGTTTCAATATCCAACCACCCTCTGAGTGAAGAACCTCTTCCCGATATCCAACCTAAACCTCCTCTGACACAGTTTCATGTCATTGTCTTGGGTCCTGTCACTGGGCACCAGAGAGAAGAGTCTGCCCCTCTGCTTCCCCTCAGAAGGAAGTTGTAGACAGTGATGAGGTCTCCCTTTACTCTCCTCTTTTCCAGGCTGAACAGACCAAGTCACCTCAGCCGCTCCTTGTACGACTTTCCCTCTAGATTCTTCACCATCTTTGTGGCCCTCCTTTGGGTGCTCCCTGATGGCTTATACTTTCTTGTATTGTGGCACTCAAAACTGCCCCCAGCACTCGAGGTGAGGCTGCCCCAGTGCAGAGCAGAGCAGGACAATCCCCTCCCTTGCCCGGCTGGCGATGCTGTGCCTGATGCCCCTCAGGACATGGCTGGCCCTCCTGGCTGCCAGGGCACTGCTGGCTCATCTTCAACTTGACATTGACCAGGACCCCCAGGTCCCTTTGCACAGTGCTGCTCTCCAGCCTCTCGTTGCCAAGCCTGCACACATGTCCAGAGCTGCCCCATCCCCGGTGCAGACTCCAGCACTTTCCCTTGTTGAACTTCATATGGTTGGTGACTGCTCAGCCCTCTGGTTTGCCTAGGTCTCTCTGCAGGGCCTCTCTTCCTTTGAGGGAGTCAACACCTCCTTCCATTATAAATGCCAAAATTTTGGAAAGTCTTGCATTTTATAACAATCTTTTTAAATATCTTTTTTTAAGTGGTATTGAGCAATGATGTGCTTTTGGATAGTTTGGTGTAGGCATATTGGAGAAATCTGAATTTTATCTCAAGAAAGCTGCAGTAAAATTTGTTGCAAAAAATAGGACTTCGGCATTTTTTAGTAGTGCTTCATGGGTGGCAGAAATTATTGTACTAAAATCTTCCCTTTGCGGTTTTATTGACACTGAAGTTTCTACTTTTTGTTACTATGTGATCATCTTTTCCGCTCATTTTGTTCAGACACTACCAGAGGAACTAATAGTCAGCAAGTAGCTCTTTCTCTCTAGAAGTCCAATTGTGGTACTACCACTTGTTTTTCAGGAAAGAGCTGGATTTTTATCAGATCTTTGTAACTGTTAGAAGAGGGAAAAATTTCAAGAGATCTCTGTCACTTGGCAAACGCTTTGCTGCTGAGGCTGCTGGAGGTAGTCTGTACTTGAGACCATTGGGATGTTTGCTCTTTACATCTTCACTTGTGGAAGGGTCTGAGAGCACCGGGAAGCAAGGATGCTCCTTGTGTGTGCTTTGAAAAAGAAAAGGTTGTGTCAGTAGGCTCAAAGGTATGACTGTATAAGGTGCTGCTTCCTTTGTGGGTGTGTATATTTATTTAGCTTGCTGATATTTTGTTGTACTCCAGCTGCAATGCTGTGCTGTTCCTTCCTTTCCTTATGTACCAATGAAGAGGAAAGGCGTGGGGGAAGAGAATACCTTGTATTGTTTGCTGGCGCAGATCTAAACAGGATATTTGTGCCTTCTGTTAACCTGTTGTTCCTTGCTGGTGTTACCTATGATTTTTGTATATTGCGTGTATTTTTTTCCATTTCTTAAATTTAAAGAAATGATTTGGTGCAGCTGCTGTGTCTCCACAGGAGGAAATACATGGCAAGGAATTGCTTCAAGGTTATTTAGAAGCAGAAGAATGTGATTGGTTTGTGTATCTTCTGCCTCTTTCTGACCTTTGTAGTTGGAATTAACTGAAGCAGTAAAAGAAAATAAAATTGCTGGTTTTTTGTTTATTTTTCCCAGTGACCTGGGAAGTTTGTTCACAGCTCAAAAGCTATACTGAGCAAGAATAACAGAAATGTCTGAATTGCTGAAAACTTAAATTCCCTGATGGAAAGGTGGTTTGTTGACGAGAAAAAATACGGTCAGAAGTAGCAGCCATTAGTGGCTATAAATAAGGTTACTCATTTAGGCCCTCAGATGGATAAAAGAGAGAGGTTGTTCCAGTTTTTCATCTTTACCATGTGGTGAAAAGTAAGGTGTGTCATGCCCTGCCATTTTTTAGATGGCTTTAAAAATAGCTCCACTTGTGCTGTTTTCTGCTCAAAGGAAGATTTTCAAGCATACTTGCATAAGTGACCAAAGCTGTTTGGCCCCAGTCTGAAATAAATACATGAGTTTATGAATCATTTCACTTTCAGTAAGTTGTGTTCCCTGCAGGGCAGTGTCTATTCTGTCAGTACATTTACAGTTCTGATAAAACTCTGAATTTTGTTTTTAACCCTTATCTGTCATCATGTGAGCAGTATGGAAATGGTGTAGGGAGTAGCTAATGTGTACTTGTGAGTTAATTGGCCTTGTCTTTTGAAAAATAAAACCTGGTTTGCAACCTCGTGAAGGAGCAGGCTGATTTCCTTCCTTGGAGACAACAGCCATGGAAGTGAGGAGGATGCAACAAACCGGCCTGAAGCAGCAATGCACTGAGACTGCCCTGGGGACCCTGGCAGAGTCTTGAAGACTCCAGGGGCTCCCTGCTGAGTTTGGGAACAACTTCAGTCTGGGTCTTTCTGTGTCTTTATTGCACTGTGTATGGTGCTGAACCCACAAATTACATTTTTAGTTTAAAAGTCTTTGTTTAAGAAGCAGCTCCCTTCTACGCTTAGTTGTGTTTTGGCCCAATTAAGTGAAGGATTTTGGGGCTTGCCTGAATAGCTGAGTAATAATTAGCCTCTCTTTGACTTAGTGGTGCAGAACTAGAATGTTCATCTTCAGAGCTAGATTTCTTCTGCCTTGGCATTGGCTGACCGAGCAGTGACACGTGTCATGTCTCCTTTCCCCTTTAATGCCAGGTGTGTTTGTGGACATGTTACATTTGTCGGGCTTCTTTGGAAAGTAGTAATAAAGATGCAATGCTCTTGGGCTTGTCCTGAGTCCAAAGCTTAGCACTGAGTGTCCTACTCACTGTGTCTCCCAGCTCCCTGTGTGCAGTTTGCCCAGCAGCTCTTCCGAGGCTGAGTGGGCTGTTATAAAGGTCTCTCCTGAGCCATGCGGGATGCAGGTGAGCCGAGTGTTCCCAGTCTGTGAGTTTTGCTTCTCTTATCAGCAGATGTTGGCAGTTCCCAAACAAGCGGTTTGTGACTGGGCAGGAGCGGAAAGTTGCTGGGTAAGCAAAGGCTTGTAGGTGGGTAGGCTTAAAGGCACAGAAGAGTTTTAGGGTTTTGGTGATCTATAGCTAAGCTATGTGATCATGTTTAAAGATAATGAACCCAAAACAAGCAGTGGGAGTTAGTGTTGAGGCTTGGGTTTCTAAAATTTGGCACCTTGACCTGCATAGTACTGGGTTATGTAATTTTTTCCATGGAAATTTAGCTCCTGATGTTGCTCTACTTAAAATAAGTAAGACATGGTAATCCCAGGATGAATATGGGACACAGTTCCACCTGAATAAGAGCAGAGTTATCATGTGTTTAAAATGAAGCATTTTCTGAAATCCCTTCTGGTTTTCATTTCTAGCTGGGTCAAGTCACTTGGCTTCTTACACATCACAATCCAAGCTTGCTGTGGGAGAATTAATGAGCATTTAGGGAAAGATGTCCCTAACTGTGACAAGGAAGGTTGAACTAGCTGATCTTTAAAGTTACCTTCCAACATAAACCAGTTTATGACTCTGTGAACAATGCATCTGTTGAGACTCAGGAAACTCCCAAAAATCCACTTAACAGTAACCAGGAAAAAACGATTAAAATCCAGGGTGTAACTACTGCTGACCTTGGTACAAGTTATATCGAAGTAGCAGTGACCATGGTCCAAGCACAGCTTCTGCAAATCTGCTGTCACACTCACTGCAATGCACTCTGCAGGGCCCCTCTGCATCGCTGCCGTAGCTGCCAGGTGGGCAGCAGTGGTGGCACAGCCCTGCGTGGCCCCCACAGCCATGTCCATCCTGTCAGGGACGAGGGCAGGACACCTCTGCCACAATCATGTCTCTGTGCTCTTCACACAGACGTGGCTTTGTTAGCAGATGACTTGTCTAACTTGCCACTGCTTTTTAACCCATCTGAGGATCATTGTTACATCGATTTGTACATTGGCCGTAGAGGTGCTTTTATTGCAGGCATGTCCTTGGAAAGATACAAGTCAGTTTTTTATTTCTACTTAATTTCTTTTAATGAAACCACCATACTGTCTCCTTACCTATACAGGGCATGGCATATATTGAGGGAAGAACATTTACCCCTGGTGCCTTTTATAGGGAAGATATGCAAAACTGACCCACAAGATCCATAGGAGATTTTTTGGCTTTTTAGGAAGATGTCCTTAAGGGACTACTGTCTTTGAAAGACTACAAATGCTGCTACCATATTGGCACACAGAAGGCCAAGTTCAATGATGTTTCCTTAAATTTATCAGAAAGGAGCAGAGCAGTGTATGAAGTTGGGAGTAAAGGAAAGGGTGCCATGTAGTTCATACCTCTGCCAATGAAATAGAATTGCCTCAGGGCTGGATAGGGGTAATTACACATCAGCCTTTGTCCTTCAGGCACCAGATGGTATCATGAGAGCTGCTGTCAGGAGCAAAAACTCCCAAGTTGGAAACATGGTGCAGACTTAAAGAAGAATTGGACATTGCTCTTTCCTCCAAATGAGCAGGAGGAAGTTGCATGTGACATTATACATTATTGTGTAAAGCTGTGTTTCATGGGGCAAGCAGTGTTCCACACCTGTGGCGCAGCATGGTCCAGGTTACTCATGCAGCTGCCTCGGGAGCAACGGGTGTGGATGTGTGTGCACTTGGGGTGATCCATCACCATCCCATGCTCAGTCTTGAGTATTCAAGAATCAACTTGCTGGGGAAGATTTCTGCTGGAAGCTTTTTTTTCGCAAGAGAAGAACCACTGAGTGATTCACATCTTTTGTTTCAGTAAACGTGTCCATAAATCATTTTTAGACAAAAAATAAATGGATACAATTTTATCTGAGGGAAAGACTTGTACAGCATATTAGGCTAAAAAACCCCAAACAAGCTTCTTCCAAGTTGGCTGAAGTTGTGTATTACCTCTGGAAGTTGGGTATGTTTGAGGTGGGTCTTAATGTGATCTGGAGGAATGAAAATGGGGCATGTGTCTCTCCATACTAGCTATGGGCCTAGATTCTGTAGTTCTGTACAAATGGGATCTTGCTTATGTCAACATGAGGTGTGGATTTAACTCCTAGGAGAAGAGAACGTCATGAAACAATGTGTATATCTGAAAATATACACAGAAGTTCTGAAGGTCACATTTGTGCATAAACAAATAGCTCGTGTCTGTCTGAGATGAAAGGGAGCTGAAAACATGACCAAAACAATGTTATGTCGGCACTCTCTTCAAAAGATCTATGTTCAGTGATAAACACGCTGCCAGAATAGAGCTATGCTCATCTTACGAGCAAGCAGCTGGAATTATGATGAAATTATAGTAATTTATTCAAAATAAAGACAAGTTGGTATTTAAAACAACTGAAATTGTAGGAAGAGTGGCTCCTGAGCAAGGGGGGAGAGGTGACGTCATGTGAATGCTGTCGTGGGATTTAAATGATTTAAACTGCATTGCTGCATGTGCCAAAGTCTTGCAGCCCTCAAGAAAAGCTTCACTCTGCTTTTGTCGTGGTTGTCCAGTCACTACAGCATTTTCCATTTCCAATATGTTTTTCCCTTTCCCTGGATGGAGAGGTGTAGTGTATAAACAAGGCTCTTGCCCTCCCTGGGAGTTTGCACCCATGCAAATAGAACCAGATCTGCTGCCTATGCTAAGCAGGGGGCCAGGTTCTGGGTGACTTGCTTGGAGGAGGAGGAGGCACGTAGTCCCTGCGGCTTGCAATATTTTCCACTGCGCACATGAAAATGGTATGGAGCTCTGAGGACTCAAAACTAATTTCCTTAGAGGTGAGGAAATCTCTGTTCCTGCCTGCAGAATGAAGTATTTCATATGCTGCATCGCGGATTAGAGGTAGAATGTGCGGTAAGCAGAAAGTTATTGCTCCACTTTGAGATGATGATTTATGACTTCTTTGAAAAGAAAATTGGTTCTGTTTAAGGCCAAGTCTTTTTGACCAGCCAAGTTAAAGCTTGGAGGAAGCTAATACAGAGCTGGCAGTGGAGGAATGCATTGCTACTGCAACATTTTTTCGGAGTAAAGCCTAAGTGGCTTTCCGTGTTTCCCATTTCCTAGAGTTCAAGAGTGCTGCAGAGCCACCAGCTTCTGCAAAACTGTCTTGTGAGGTTGGGTGTTTAGGTAATCATGAACAAGATGTTTCTCTGTTGTTTTGCTACTGAGATTAATGATAATAGACTGTTGTGTTTATTTCCTGAAGAGTAAAAATACAATTTTGGCTAAAGCAGTATGAATAATTAGTAACATGCTTGAAAACATTCACTTTTTTTGAAATTATATTTCTGAAAGAATTCAGTAGGGATGAGTACTCCTCCAGGCGACCAAGTTGGAGCATTTTTCCCAGAGGAGATCTGGGCTGAAGAAGGAGTCATTCATTCTTGGGTGTGCATCACATTCACATCAGCTGAAATCAAGCACATGCTCTTTCTGACTAAGGAGGCTTTCTTGAATCCTCTTCTGTTCTGCACTAATTAGCCAAAAAATGCTTCTCTTTGCACAATTCCATGCTTCTACATTTGTGGGAAAGTTGTTTTTTCAGTGGTGCTTAGGTAGTTTTATTTTACCTAAGAGTTATTAAAAAATCCCAACAAAACAAGACAAAAAACCACCACCCAAACAGAACAAATAGCTGGGATTTTTTTATTCACAGCATAATAATATGAGGAGTGACTTTAATATTAGCATGAAAAGTAGTAAAAGATACTGACTGTGTATAGGCAGAGGAAGGCATTTATATTTGTTTTATACTTGCATTCTTTTGTGCCATAAAAATCTGATTATGGGTATGTACAATTAAATATGTTTTAATAGTGCTGTGTGAAGCACTCATGGAAAATTCCCAGTTTCAGCTTCTGCAGACCTGCTATGAAGCTCGTTTGCTTTGAGTTTTGTTTGGGTTGTTTCTTCTGCTTTTAGGGTTTTGGGTTTGTTTGTTTGGGGTTTTTTTTGTTGTTTGTTTGGTTTTTTTTGTTTTGTTTTTTGTTAGATTTAAGAATAAGCACCTCTCCAGGCAGGGAAGAATCAGTAATACTGCATTTTGAGTGCTGCACTTGCTTCTTAATTTAGGCACACTGATAATTTGACTTGAAATTATTGTGCAGTCAGCTTCTTTATAGATAATTTAAAGCATCATACTTGTGATGGAAAGAAAGCTTGCACAGTCCTCCCAGGTCTCACAGACTGGGGAACTGCACCATGCTGTGGGAAGCAGATGTTTATGGAATTGTCTGGGCTGACGTTTACAGAGGAGTTGGTTGATTTAATTCAAAAGTTTACAGAGGAGTTGGTTGATGCAAAGTAAAATGAATTGTAAAGGTTCGTGCTGCTGAGTAGACACGCTTTCAGAGGTAACTAAAGAGAAAAGTCATGGTTCCCTGGGCTTTAGGGTCAATGAGGGCTGCTTGTGAGAACCTGCTGTCCAGTGTCTTGACTCATAGCTTCCAGCATACCTTTTGGGTGGAAGGATGAGGGGGAAAGCTGGGAGATGCAGAGCAGGGATGTGTAAATCTACTGGAGCAGTTGCCTTGTAGGAGAAAATTTGTCAGATTTGAAGTTGCTCTATGATCTGTGTGTGTTGTCTATCTGTTGCCTGATAGAGTTATCTCTCTACAACTGCGTGTAAGGAGGTGGTAGCCAGCTGGGGTTGGTCTCTTCTCACAAGTAACAAATGATGAGACAAGAGGAAACAGCCTCAAGTTGCACCAGGGAAGGTCTAGATTGGATATTAGGAAAAATTTCTTCACCAAGAGTGTTGTCAAGCTTTGGATCAGCATGCCAAAGGAGGTGATGGAATAACCATCCCTGGAGGTATTTAAAATCTGTGTAGACATGACACTTAGGGATGTGCTTGAGTGATCAATGATCTTAGAGGTCTTTCCCAACCTAAATGACTCTGTGATTTTATGTTAGTCTGTGAGTAGTCTGAGGTATTGGAGGATGTGTATTGAAATATGACTGCTGCTTGAAGACAAGATGTCTAGGGTGAAAAGAGGAGCTCGCTCTTTGCTGTGTTCTTGCTAGCTCTTGCTAGCAGCTCGGTCCCCTGCCTGTTGGTACATGCTGAGCTCACCACAAAGATACTTCTGCTTCATATGCAAATAATGTGTCACACTCCCTACATCTCTGCTGTCATTTCATTACTTTTGCCAGCCTTAAAGTCTGCTGAATTTCAGTTTTGACTATCATAGAGTCATAGAATTGTCTGGGTTGGAATGAACCTTAAAAATCATTTAGTTCCAACCCTCCTCTGTGTGTGCCCTCCCCCTCCCCCGGGCAGAGACACCCTCCACTAGACCAGGTTGCTCCAAGTCCCATCCAACTCCTCCTTGAACACTTCCAGGCAAGGGGCATCCACATGTTCTCTGGACAACCTCACGGCAAAGAATTTCTTCCTTATATTTAAGATAAATATGCCCTCTCTCAGTTTAAAGCCGTTCCTCCTTGTGCTTACACTACATGCTCTTTCAAAAAGTCTTTCTCCAGCTTTCTTGTAGGCCTCCTTTAGGTACTGGAAGACCATAAAAAGGTCTCCCTGGAGCATTCTCTTCTCCGGCCTAAACAACCCCAACTCTCTGTCTTCGTAGGAGAGTTGGTCCATATCCCCAGTCATCTTTGTGGCCTTTCTTTGTCTCATACATCTGTCTCGAAGCAGCTGTGTTCTTGCCAGCCCTTCCTCTGGTCTTGCATCAGTTTTTCTAATATGGGGAAGCACAGCTTTCCACAGCTGGCACTTGCAGACTCTTCCAGGCTGGGGAAAACATGACTGCCAGTCACAGCTGGCAGGTGTTTGTATGAAGGGAATAGGATCTCCTCCCTGGTTGAGTTTGGCATCTCGACCCAAGTAGGTCACATCAGTTAGTAAACTGTGTGATTTTATTTCAGACCTGATCCTGGAGAAATGGGGGGAAAAAATTATCCCTCTCTGCTGCAGCAATGCTTCACTACTTGCTTGTGCTAATCCCCTTGACTAATGGGAAGAGCTTAGGTGCAAGGGGTTCCCACCTTGATAGATGAATGGTACATCTCTGGGAGATTACAGTATATAGTCAAAATCATTTGGCTGAGTAGGTCCTTTGCCTGCTGACAGGCATGTAGCTGTTCAACCTTGGTTTAATTATGCTTTTTCACACTGGACGCAGTAAACTAGAAGAGAGTCTGAACCCAGATGCATTTCTTTACTCCTGGTTATCTCTGAGATAAACGCCTATTTTGTCAGGGGGTAATGCTTTAAATCAATTCTGTCTGGTTAAGCTCTTCTAATTGCTTGTGGTTTAGTTTTGGATTAAATCTTCTACAACCTGCTGTGCAGTAAAGCATGCATATGTGCAAAAAAAAAATTACAGAAGCAACTTCTCTGTGTTTCTGCTTCTCCTGCTCCTGCCATAAGTACTAGGTTGAGGTAGTCATTTTTCCTTTTGACAATTACCAGCTCTTGTAAACATGAATTGAAGAAAGAAAAAAAAATTCAGCACCAGACTCATACAGTAGATGTCCGTCCCTGTCACGGAAACAAGGACGCGGAATGGGAATGCGTCAAATCTCTAGGTGTGCCTGCAAATGAGGAAACGTGCCGCACCTTTCTGTTGAAAGGTGGAGTGCAGATTTTAAGCCTCTTTGGAAAGGTGCTGCAAGCCATGAGGAAAGGTGTGTCACTGCACATCCAAGGAACCTGTGAGCTGCTTTGTATGACTGCCTTGGGGGTTTGTTTACAGATGTGAGATGGAACAATATGCAATTACAGGGTTCTGTCCAGCGTATGATGTGCAAGTGTCTATGACAGGAGGAGAGAAGGTTTGCTCATATAAAATACGTGCTCTGTTTCTGTGTTTCCTACTAAAGGTGTTCCCTTCTGACAGTTCAGTAATGAATGAACTTCAAAGGAGTAAATTTTTTGTAATGTAATATGTAGGAAAAATGCCAGTAAAAGCAATAATAACTTGCCATAATGACTCTGCTGACTTGTCCTGTAGATGTTTCATTTTATAGTTGCACAAGGGCAGAAGAATCTAAACAGATACTCTAAGAAGGGTAGTATTAATGCAAGGAAATGTATCTGGTCAGGGAGAAGGGGAGTAAGCAAAAAAGCAGGAGATTGCCTTTCAGAGGGTTGTGACCTTGAGCAGCTGAATATAATGAATGCACTGTTTCAGGCTGCCTTTTTACCTTGCAACTGCTGCATACCATTGGTACTCAGCAGCAGTGTCCAGGCGCTGCAGTGGGGAGCATTGCAAAGCATCGCCTTGTTTCCGAGAGAAGTTTAAAGTTGGTAAAATGCAAAAGTTTTCAAAGTGCATGCAGGAAACGCTGTCTTTTATCTGAACTTCATGGATTTCTGACTTTACCCATTATATAAACTTTATTGCTAAGTTTTCCTTCAATATGGATCCCAAACTCTCTTTTATACTAAGTTGCGCCTTCTGCTTGTATTACAGTGGTGTGAAATGCCACCTGTGCAGCCTGCTTGGGTGTCACGTTGCCTCTGGGAAAGCGGAGATTAGCCCTGATTGACAGTCTTCTGCTCATACTGTGCAACACCTGAGAAACAGACTGGGCTGGGATTAAATTTCTCTTCCACTACTGCCACCTAATTTTCCTTGTCCTGTGTGTTGGCAAGGTGAATTCAGTGTTTTTGACTTCCAAAATTTATTTTTGTTTAAAAACATATGATCACAGGTTTGAGAAATAACTCATAATCAGCTATTTCATATTTAGTGACAGATTTGTGTTTATTTTACAGTTGGTAAGTTAGATCCTGTTTATAAACTATTTACAAACAATGAATTTTGAATTGAATAACAAGTTATTTAAGGTTATGGGCTTCTATCCTTTGCAGTTTGACACATTTTCTTCATATTTCAAGAGAAAATTAAAATACATTGAAAGACAACAGTGATCAAATCTTAAGTGTTT
Organism: Callaeas wilsoni; assembly: GCA_013398955.1. Taxonomy (NCBI): domain Eukaryota; kingdom Metazoa; phylum Chordata; class Aves; order Passeriformes; family Callaeidae; genus Callaeas; species Callaeas wilsoni. The sequence continues at coordinate 22,390 of VWPU01006459.1, forward strand.
TACATCTTTGCTCATGGCTGAGTTCTGAAATTTGTTGGGAGTCTTTTCTGATTTCCTGACCTGGGAAGGAGGAGAAGAAGGCAATCATTGGAGAAGGAGGAAATGGGAAGAGCTAGCAGTTTGTTTGTCTGCTCCAAGCCCAAGAGAAGTGTCCACCATGGAGTCTCCACTCCAAGTCTCATGGAGTGTTTCCTCCCAGGCATCCCAAAATATTGATCAGGGTACGTAGGACAAAAAAAGAGATGATGTAGGAAAGTGGAAGAAAGGACACTCTTCAGGATTGTAGACAGGTGCAATAATTTCAGAGAGTCCTCTTAGTATCCTTCTTTTCAGATGCTGGAAATGTGAATTAATTCTAAAATAAATGGAAAGTGGAATAAACCTTTTTTTTTTTCCCCTGTGTGTGTAGACTTGTGTGTCTCTTCACAGGTGTGCTGGGGAGTCTAACTGAGGGTCACCCTTCAACTCTTTTCCCACCACTCCCTCTCTTCTAAAAATAGAGAAAATCTATTTAAACAGTGTTACCCAGATTACTCTTTTTCTTAGGTACTTAGTTCTGTTCTGTTGACTAAAGCTTCCATAACTCACCAGCAAAGAATCTTTTCTGTGTGGAAGTACAATACCTGTTAGTTAGTGGGTTGTGAATGCTTTCATACACTGCTGGAATTTGATTAAAGTACCATTGCCTGTTTGCTTTTGTTTTTTAAGATGTGCATTTCATTGCTGCATGCAAGGCAGTGAGCTTCAGAAAGTCAGAGGGTAAAGGCATCAGATATTATGCACCATAAAAAGTGCACATGTCCTTCTGAGTTACAGAACCTTTCCCACAGTGCGGCTGGTCACGCATGTTCCGTGTGAGCAGCCAGGCTGAGCTCAGGCAGTGCTCAGCAGGCACAGCAATGTACCTCTGCATCCCCCACGCTCCCCGTAAACGTGTGCTGCGCTTGCCAGCCTTTCTGCCTCGGGTGCATGGGAATAAGCCAGTGCTTTGCCCTCTAATGATAAACTGTGCCATTACGTTCTGCTTAATTGGTTGTGTTTTCATCAGGTACAGGCAATTTGGAGTTGCTCAGGGATTATTGTGGTTTGCAGGGTACAAATTAGTGTGGGAAGTTGCTAACATTAGCCTACCAACTTAGGACTTTAGTGGCATTGTCGGCTCTTTCAGCGTTCATCCGAATTACAAAAGGCACGGAGGGAGAGCATGGAAGGACATTGTGTTGCCTGCCATTCACTGGGACATCCATGCTCTGGCAAAGATGTCATCCCATTTTCCAAACCTGCTTCTAGAAGCCAGGCTGCACAGGTGGGCTTCGGATGTAGAGGAGTGTGATTTCCCTCCTGCTTACCACCTGGATTTTTAGTATTTTTATTTATTTAATTTTTAAGCATGATGAGGTCCTGGGAATGTAGCACTGGTTCCCGACTACCTTGAGTTGTTTCATAACCATTTTGGCTGTGTGATGCTGCAAGCCTGATAACGTCTGCCCAAGGCTTGATAACATCTGCCCAAGCTTCCCAAGTGAGCCTCAGTTCTGCTCCTAGCCGCTTGCTGCAGACCAGAAATCCACACTTTTCTGGCTAGGTGTAGACATGATGTGTTTAATCTCCAGCCGGCTTCCCTGAGCTCCTGTTCCTGCCTTTGAGCTGTGGTGCACTGCCCTGTGCCCACCCCGAGGGACCACGCGTGTGTGTGACAGGCTGCTGGGCTGCCCAAGTGTCTCATCTGTTGGAGCTGGTGTTGTGAAGAGGTGCTTGTCCCGAATCCAAGATATTGCCCCTGATTTGTAGCAGGGCATAAACAGGACGGAGCAGGGGCTGCTGGTGGAAGCTGCTTAGTGAGTCGCTGTGGCTCGTGGGAATGGAGGACCTGAGCTCCAACTGCTAAGGTCTGAGCAGCCCAAACCTCTAAACTGTTTGTGGTCAAAGTGTAGCTGGGATTTGTTCCTTAACGAGGGGTCAGACCAGTCAGATGGGCTTCAGAAAGGCAAGGCTGAAATGCTTATTGAAAAGGCTGCTGTGGAGGTGCAGTAGCACATCCTAATTTACCAACTGTGTTTTTCATCTGTTTCTCCTTATTCTACAGATGGTTACCCATATGCAGGGTCCTATGGACATTTGAAGGACACGATAGGTGGGCAAAGTTAGCAAAGGGTTCTGGTGTTTGTAGGGCAAACCCCATACAGCTTGCCAAAATTTGATTCTAATAAAAGAAAACAAAGGAAAAAAAAAAAGCAAACACCCAAACTGAAGCATGAACTAGCAAAGTAAAGAAATAATTCAGTGTAAAATACGTACTTTTAATACTTGTGTCCCTGTGGCAAGAGATATGTAAGCGATCATATTGTGAAAGCAAAGCTGCCAAGTGAAATGAAGCATACTGAATCATCTATTGTAAATTTAATGTGAGGGGATCAATACAACTTAGCAAAAGAACTTATGACCTGACATTTAAAATTCTCCTATTTTCAATAATCAGTGTTTCTATTAATAAAAGAATGAAAGAACTGTGGTCCATTGTTCTCTTTTCTCATTCCTTTTCACACTTACTGTCTTAGCCTTGGAATGAAGTCTTGCTAAGTCATATGGCACTAAAGTGTGACCTGTGTCTCTCCAAAATCTTGAGATTTAATTTCAAGCAAATATGGAACTTGAAAGAAGAGGGGGGGAAAATACCCCGAACTACTTACAAAGAATGTGGGCTGGGTGGGTCAGTTTGTTTTTGTCTTACGGCTCTGATCTTACAGCTGTTTTTTGCAACAATTGAGTCTGGAAATACTTTCCTTGCTTGCCCATCCCTACTTCAATGCATGAAAATTATTCATGTGTAAACTGATATTTTTGAGTTACAGGGAGACATAAACAAAATACAAAAATAATCCCTCTAATGTTTTCAGACCTGTAAAAGGATCATGGAAACTGACAATATGGAATATAAAACTAAAGTGGAAACTTTTGTGCTTCGATGCCAGTAAATTGAAAAGTGAAAGCTCTGGTATTATTCTTGGGAATAATTTTTAAGTATGCTTGTTACTTTGCACAGTCTGCTGTTTAATATGGATTAGTTTTTTCACACCAGAATCCCACTTGAGTAAAGGTATGCTTTTCTGGAACTGCCTGCTTCTTTGGCATGAGAAGGGAAAAAAAGAAGAAGGCAACACTGAGCTTCCTAGAAGCCAGCAGTAGTCCTTGCCTTGCTAAATGCAATTCCTTCTGCTTGCTTTTAGGTGCAACACTGGCATTGTATCAGTGATGCTTTTTGATGCAAGAAGGCTTTGACAAATACTACCAGAATAAAATCAGATAGCTGACAAAGACTGTTCAAAGGTAGAAAGTGTATATTGATAAGAAATGTCATCTGCTTTGCAAATTCAAATCAGGCTGAATCGTTATAATGCCCCTCTAGACAAGGCATATCCCCGCTTGTGTAGCACAACTATTACTACTATACAGTTGTTTCATACTGGATTTTCTTCCAAACTTTCCATATACAGGTACATAGAAAACAATGTTAAGAACTGAACAGTGCTTGACCAATGAACCTAATGAAAAGCCTAATGTCTCATGAAAGTAAATAGTAAATACTTCTCTTTAGAACAAATGTGCCAAAACAAATGTTTTTTCTTTTTCCACTTAAGCAGTTTTGAAGTACTCAGTTAGGATGTTCCTCCTAAACAAAGTGTTTTGAAATGAGACTGAACATGTACATTTGCAAGCAGAATTTCGCATTTTTGAAACAAGAATCTGCTTGGTCTTTACAGGCAGTCAATGAGAAACATCTCTCAAGTTCAGTCTCAAACTAAGTCTTGGTTTAGAATGGTTGGTCTCTACCATGCCCTGTGTCTGGTGCTCGTGAGTTGGCTTGCCTGGCCTTTGCTCTGTGTCCAAACAGGAGAGGCAAGAGGAAGGTGGAAAAAATTGGTTGGGTGTTTTGCAAAACTTGTGAAAAGTGGTTTAGAGACCTGTGGCAGATGACTTAAGGTGGTACCTGGGAGTTTTTAAGGGCAGAGTTTCTGAAGAAGAGCAAAGCTGTGTGGCTGAGCCCCAACAAAGAGGGCAGTAAAGAAATTTCTACCATTGCTTTGCCTCGTTGGTCTTTGACACCCCAGTCCCAAGAGGGCAGCTTAAGCAGGGAATGAGAAGAGAGTGCTAGCATGACTTCTTACACGTGTGGATTTAAAAATCCTTCTTCCCCTTGATGTGAGTTTATAAGCATGTCATGTAGCATAAGCAAAACATTGCCAAGCTGGCAACTCTTGGACTGGGGACTGCCAAGCACAACCAGGCATGGTGGATGAGCTACAGGCATTTTGGCAGGCTGTTCTCCTTCTTCCTGAGTCACTGGTGGAGCTGCACAGCAGTGTAAGAGCTGACTAGATGATGTGGCAAAGAGTGTGTAAGCAGAAGCTGGCAGTGATTGAAATCGGCTTGTTTGGGCAGTCGTGCTGGGACAGCTACTCCTGCTGCATTGCTGTAGGCTTTGGTGAACGGTTCTTAGTGGAGAGTCTCTTCCCCTGCTGCTTTCTGGCACACTGTCCTTCCTCAATTCTGCATTCCTTAAAATACCTGTTGGAATTTTTGTGTTGGCTTCGTTGTTGGGGTTTTTTGTTGCTGTCGTTTTGTTCACGTGTTTTCGCATTTGTGGTCATGACTGCAATTAATTAAAAAGTGAACTTCTGAAGAAAATATGAGTGCTTCACAAAACTGTGCTGTTATCAAAGACAGAACTGCAACTCCTGTTAAAATCTGTGGAGGCAGAGTTAGGGCTTGTTTGATTCTCAGGATAGATTTTAAGGGGGTTTTTGAGTGTGTTGTATATTCCTCTTCAGGAACTCAAATAAGGGGAGACAATTACCTGCTACTTTAAAGATGACCATGAATACACCAGGATGCCTGTCATTTGCCTGGCCACTGCTACCCCCTGCCCTGATGTAGACCTCGAGGGAAAGATGTACAGTGGCCTCCAGCTCTTTTGCCCGTGTGCTCCCTACATCCCACTGCTGTCATCAGTAGCTGTCTCCTCTTCCTTCTCCTCACCCAGATGTTTTCTTATTGAATTACTTACCTTCTTTACTGAGTTTTAACAGATCAAAATCCCGCCTCCTCCTTCCAAGCTAAGGTGGAGGGGGGAGAGTGGTGGAGGCAATGCCATAAGCCAGGCAAGTCTGCGATACCCGATGATGATGATGTAAAGTGGGACCTGAAACTGTAGATCCAGTAGATAAAGTTGCTGTATGTATTTCCATGCTTCCCTGCTTCCTCATTTTTGCAGTTTTATTCATGGTCAGTTGCCAAGTAGTACTTGGAGCAATGATTTTGAATTTCAGAATTAATCAGAAATGCCATTGGCTCGACTGCACAGAAACTGTTATTTCTTTATGTACATTTGCAGGCATGAGAACAAGCTATTGTCTACTAGCAGCCGGTCAAACCTGACCACAATCGATAATGGCAATAGGCTTTCCAAACTCCTGCACTGTCATGTTTTTGCAGCCGTGATGCCGAGGTACGGGTTAGGCGGTCTTGAAAGTGAAAAAAAGTGTTTTGCAAAACTTGTCAAAACAAGTTTGCTGAATCTCTCATGAAAGTCATAACTCAGACTGTAGCAATACCATTAACTCTTCCAAAAAGACTTGATGGTATCTTCTGGCTGGGTTTGCTTTTGAGTGAGTGATAAACTTGCTGCTTCCTCACCGTGCAGAAATCCGTTGTTCTCAAAAGCTGGCCACCACATCTTCAGAGCTCTAGCAGAGAAGTGCAATTGCTTTTTGATGGAATTGCCTTTTGGTGTTTGAGTGAGATCTATTAGTGATAGATGTCTTCACACTCAACAGCAGAAGATTAGGAGAAACATGCTTGTCCACCTGCATATATTGAGAGTTATGTCTGTGTGCTGTTTGTGTTGGGCATAATTGGAAGATAAAAATTTCCGTGCTGTTATTCGTCTTGTTTTTTTAAATTTATGTAAAAAATACTATCTTATATGAGGCAGTGGTCTTATAAGAAGTACTGGTGCTTTCAAAGGGCTGAGGAAGGTACAAATTTATTCTGGTTCCCTTTCAAGTCAGTAATAATATATGTTTTAATCCAGTTTCTTGTTTTTAAAGTAGTATACCATCACTATCTCTGTGCTATCTCGAGTTACTGAAACAGAAGGAGATGGAGCCTGTTCAAGGTTAATCGGCAGCTGTTGCGCAGACCTCAGGAGCAGGAGAGCTGGTGCTTTGATCTGATGTGGGGGATTGACAGACAACAGAAACATCTCATTTTCAAGGACATTTTGTTCTGCAGGAAACTAACCCCCCTTGAACTGGCCTTATATCCCATGGAAACATCTTCATGGCTTTGTTCTGCTTTAAAACAGGAAAGCAAAGTAGTATTGTTCAAGAGACAGAACTAAATTCATTGAGAGGAAGGTGTTAGTATTTTACTCGAGTGTTTTCTGAGGAAATTGTGAATACTACTGTAAGAGTTTGAAAAGTAATTTTACCCCATTAAGCTGGATTAACTATATGCTTTGATTTATGTAGATAATCAGTTCATGAAGTTGAGTTTAAGGAACTGAAATTTGGATTGCATTGTCAAATAAACTTACAAAGTTGTGCTTTCTCTCACTATGTACAGGGTTCAACTAGACCTTCTCTGTAACTCTGTCCATCCCTTCCCACCCTATCATCCCTGAATAAACACTGCTGTTTCCTGACTGTTGGCAGAGAGGGGTAGCCTGGCTGTGGAGAAATGGAGCCTGTTGGTGGCACTGCATTGGAGCAATTTCTGGAGTGTTCATTTATTTCCCTTTTGTACGTCGTGTGACAGTAGTAACCACAGACCTTCATAGTAGTTCCCACATTCAGCCACCACTGATGACCAGCTCTTCTGGAAGCCTTTTGTTGATGGAAAGCAGCACCAGGGAAGCCAGGCAGTGCAAAGGATACCATCTAGACCAACATTCTGAACTAAAGGCAATACATCAGACAAATGGCCATTATTGCTTGTTTCCCTGGACTTAGATATGGAAGAACAGGTCTGGTTTTCTGCTCAAGAGGCTGAGTGGTTCATATGTGAATTGGAATCAGTGAGGAATATTCAGCTTCCAGTGAACTTTCCACTAAGTAGTCGGGCCAGGCACTTAATATGTTAAGGTTTTTGGGTACCTAAATTTAACTGTTTTCAGTTGCCAAACCCAACAGGGAAGGGTGAGTTTTCAGAAGAATAACTGGCTATTAATGTGAAATTAGCAAAGCTGTGGCCTTTTTCTTGATGACTTCTTTCTCTTTGTGGCCCCTCCTTAATTGTTTGTGACTTAGTCAGTTTGTGACTTAGGAAAGAGAAGGAATGAAGATAAGTGTGGTTTTGGTTATCTTTTGCATTAAAAAGCTATGTCCTGCTTGACCTAGTTAATAATATCTCTTCCTGTCTCTCAGACTTTGTATTTGGAGCCAAGCTACTGAGGTGCATAAACAAAAGGTTCTCTAAATACATTCTAACTATTGTTCCTTTCATTTTTCCAAGCCTTAATAGTGATGTGCTTTCTGAATGCAGATGCAGCATAACCTACATTCACTGCTCTTAATTTAAAGCAGTTTTAACTGTTTTGAATCAACTGCATTGGTGTGCTGACTGGATTTCACATTATAAGGTGTGAATAAGTAGTGTTTGCACTGAGATGAGAACACGGTTGTTATACAGTATCTGCTTTTTCATATGTAGACATAGATATGACATATATGTATATAAAATGTAATTAATGTGTAGTTATTTTATTCAGCATACAGCATGGATGCATATAAAATCTAGCTTGTTAATTATAGTTTTGCAATGAATGCTCCACTATTTTACTTAATTGAGATGAAGTTCTTCATTAATTTCATGATTTTCAAAATATATATCCAACAGAAAGTAAAAAAGAATGGATTTTTGTCATCTCCAAGAACAGAATACTGAGGAAGACAAGTAGTGTTTTCATTTTCAGCATCAGAATCTGTGAAGTAGAAGGACCCAGGACTTCTCCAGGTGGTCTTGCAGCTGTGAGATTCGCAAAGCTATTTCCTTTCAGTTTTGCAGTCAGGAGAAATTTATTTGCTACGGAAATGATCGCATATGGCTGTTCTTCTACAAACACTATTCCAAGTATTTTTACAACCTTACTTCATGGAAATAAAAAACACTGGGCTGTAGTTAGTGCTCCATGGCTTTCTTTGCCCACTTACTACAGAAGGCTGGCTTGTCAGCGAGCTCTGGAGTAACCCAAGACACCAGGCTTCTCCCTGTGAAAGAGGTTGAGGTCGATGTAGCCACCATGTGCATTGAGAGGATTCCTTCCTCAGGTGGGTCCTGTATGCCAAGTCTTGTCCATAAATTAAGCACTGGTGAAGATTTTGTCACTGGTGCATGGCTAATGCACTGCAGAGGGATGGCAGCTGGATCAGTGGCTGAAGCTTGCATAGTTGGCAAGGTATCTCTTGCCAAGACCCTTTTGTTTTGCCCCCACCTAGAGGGGAAGGCCCATGGACAGAACTCCATTGTAGAGCTACCTTGCCAGGGAACATGTTGTATTTGCATTCCAGATGCCTCTGGCTTTGTGAACTGCATTGTTCGAGCCTCCTTTGAATAGCAGCTATTGACCCCTAACAATGTACATTTGTTTAAATCAACCCCTTTCCCTGCTTTAAAAAGCTTATTATAGCACTAGCCCAACCAAGTGAAGGCTTATGTGCAGGCCCCTTCTTTTCCTCTTCATAGCCAGAAAAAAAATTTGCAGCATTAATTATTTAATTTCAAGATGGAAAACATTCTCCTCCTTCTGAGAGGCTATTTTGGATGTTGAGGTTTTGGCAAATTTTGTTGCGGCTTAATGTTTACAAGCTTTTCATTGCTCTTGAAAGCATAAACTTCACGTTACTCAAGCTTCTGAGATGCTGGCAAATAATAAACCAGTGGAATAACAGGGGTTTGGTTGTCCTAAAGCACTTGAAGAGCTTGACTGCGTTCTGGTAGATAGGTTTTTTTGCTCTTTTTGTGTGCATTTAGGTGGATTTAGCTCACGTAGAAGGAGACAGTGCAGACTGACCAGTACAGACCTTTAGTACCCACCAAGAGGCTGACAAAAGTATTTCTGTATGTCGGGGGTAGGCTGGGACCAGATTCTCTTTGCTGCTTGGAGTGACAGTAGTACATGCATCCACTCCTCAAGCTATTGGGTCTCCGAGCCTGATGGTGACAGTAACCACCATCATAAAACCCCTTGCAATTTGTGAACCAAACTATGACTATTTGCTGTGAGGGAGGCTTTGCTGTGCCTTGCTCCTGTGGGGTTATTAGATCGAGACAGAAAAGACCAGTGAAGTAAAAATTTTCTGAGAGCTGAACAACCTTGTAGTCCTTCCATTTTATGCTGTAATAATCCCACTAATAACAGCAAAATATTCAAACATGGAACAGTGGTTGTCTGATTGAGTGGGATGGTTTGATGAGCTGAGGATTCTTTCTTCTTGTGTCCTATGTGAAGTCAGGAGTATCTCATCCCGTGAGGTTTCTATACACATTTCTGTTGAACATGTTAGTAAAGTGTTGCCTGCAGGTTGATGGAGGTGGTCCTACCCCTCTGCTCAGCCCTGGTGAGCTGTGAGCTGGAGTGCTGTGTCCAGTTGTGTGCTCCTCAGTGCAGGAGAGACATGGACATACTGGATAGGGTCTAACAAAGAACCAGAAAGATCATGAAGGGTCTCTCCCCTAGGAGTAAAAGCTGAGAGAGCTAGAATTCTTAAGCCTGGGTAAGGCTCAGGGGGACTCTCATCAATGTATGTAAATACCTGGGGGGAACATAAAAGAGGAGAGAGCCAGACTCTTCTTGGTGATGCTCAGTGACAGGGTCAGAGGCAGTGGGCACAAGCTGAAACACAGGAGGCTCACACTGAACATCAGGAAACACTTTCTACTGTGGGAGTGACTGAGTGCTTTCACAGCCAGCTCTATGTGAGCCTGCTTGAGCCCCCGGACTAGAGGCTCTCCAAAGGTCCCTGTCAACTGATGAAGTGAGGTGGCTGAGGACACAGAAGAATCCCAGGCAAAGCTCAGCTCACCTTGCTTTCATTGTATGGCATGGTGTAGCATGGGTGCATCACCACATCATCTCTCTTACACGGTGCTGTGCACTCACGCTTATGGGCTTTAGACCCATTCCACAGTGAATTAAGTGGGCTCTGCATCGCCCAGCCCCATAGAGGCTGATGGGCAGCTGCAAGCCTCATGTTTTCATTCTCAGTTGCTCTTGGGGACAGTGGGCTGATGGCAGTACCTGCATTAATGTGAAAAAGCCCTTTGTCTCTGCCATGACGGTTGTGGTAGATGTTCCTTAGTACCAAATGTGTAGCCTTCAAAGTTGTCATCATTCCTGTGTCTGTACCTGAGGGACACAGGACATTTCTGTTTGCTGGCTCTGGTGGGGAGGTAGCAGAGGAAGTCCAAGAGCATGCCCTCACATCAGCCTTCCTTCCTCTGGGAAGTGTAGGGTGAGAGGTACCCTTGGACCAGTCAGCATGGGGATGTTTGTGGTGTTCAAGAGAATAAAAACAGAGCAACTCTTGGTTTTCTGATGACCAGAGTCTGATGTAGACCCAGGAGAGTGGGTAGAGTGGGTGGAAGTATTCCAGCTGCTGTCACTGGATTTTGAATTTAGTGTTGAAGTCTTATCTCTTGCTTTTACCACATCTGGGGAGCCATCTCCCCACTGTTTCCCAGTGGGGAAATGGTGCTCCCTCCTGCCCACCTCAGGTACTGGCGCTCTCCTTTCCGCTTCCGTCTGCCCTAATCCTGCACTTTTGGGTTGATAAGCCTTGCATTTGAACTGCCTCAGAATTGCTGTGTACCTGGAAACCATCTGACTTGAGGTTTTGGAAGTAAGAAGGCAAATTGCTCCACAGGCATTTGCAGCATTGAAAATGGAAAGCTGTTTATGAAAAGATGCAGTGGGAAAAAATAAAGAGGGATGCTCTTGCCTTGTCCTCTCTGTCCAGGTGAGCTCTTCCCATTTAGGGAAACCAAACAGCAAGAGTTTTTAAATTCTCCATGAGTACTATTTTGTCTCATAGTTGTCTCATCATAGAAAAAAGAATAATGTTTATTCAACATTATCTAAAGCATATGTAACTTGTAATGTGGCTGAAGTCCATGGTACGCTTACAGGCCACTCGCCTTAAATATGCAACAGAATAAAAATCTGTGTTTGTCTTGATTGTTAATCAGGACTGCACCCCCTCCACCTTAGAAAGATTCTTTGTCTGGTTTCTGTGTGTGAAAATTCAGGCAAGGACAGCCTTTGGATTCTAGCATGCAAAATTATGTTAATTGTTTTTTTTCTGTGATTGTACACCCAAATCTTATGATTGTCAGGGTATATTCCAGCACTTTCCTACTACCCCTTTACTTTTTCTTTAGGAAGGTATTTGACTTTTCTGGTGAAAAAAATCTCTGTTCTCTGAAAGCCACTAAAATACTGTTTTTCTGATATGGAGCCAGATGTCTGAAGAGAACGGGAGTATAGTTTGGGTTGGAGGTCAGGCCATGAGTCGCTACTTCTCAGTGTTTCTGTGCCAGCTAGAGTCTTCTCCTACGCAGGAGCAACTCGAGTGGCTATTGCTTGTGGGATGGCTTTTGCTGCAGCTGCAGCATCAGCTGTGGTCCTCCTCCATTGTTCTCGGTGCCGGTTATTTCTGTTTTCTTAATGCTGCATCTGCCAGCCAGGTAGATTAAGCTCTACCTGCTCTACTAGACTGACTTAGGTGTCTCACTGATAGTGTCTCCAATGCCTCCATAGCAAACATCAGTTCTTCGTAACCTTGCTTGCTACTAGTTGTTTTGTTGTTTTTTTTTTTTAATCCTCTGCATTGTTGTGCAGCCAAGAGAAAAGAACCATATAAAGGGAAGTAGTTTAGAAAAAAGGTGAAAGATAGAAGTGCTGGGAGTGTCTGACTGAGGTTGAAAATAAACAGGTAGGGAGCCAGCTGGCTTTGGGGCGGATCTTTTCAACTGTGTGTAAATTCAAACACTGTTCTGTAATTTTACATGTGCTAGCATGAGGCACATGACTCAGAGAATCAGAGGATTGGCTCCAGCTGCTCTTGCTGACATTTAGGAACTTGTAAAAAAAAAAAAGGCACTTCAGTGTAGTTCTCCTGTGTTTACTGACCAAGCAGACACCAACAAATACTTGCTAAGAGATTATTTTATTTTCTTTCACTTGCTTATTTGGATTTTGCTTTCTCTTTCTCTCCTATTCCTTGATAAGTATTTTCAGAGAAAAATAGTGAGTGGAATTATTTTTTCAGTTTTTCTGTTATGTCATCTATAACTCTTGTTTTTTTTATTGCAGGGGTCTCGGGTCTGGCTGCGAGAAAATAATCAGCATTATCCCAGCACTGTTCATTCCTGTGCAGAAGGAGTTATCGTATTCAGGACAGACTATGGGCAGGTATGGGCATTGCTCCTCTGTGTTTTGTCTTTTTCAAAACTCTGTAAAAAATAAGCTTTCACAAAGTCACAGAATGGGTCAGGTTGGAAGGGGCCACAGTGGGTCATCTGTTCCAGCTTCCACACTCAAGCAGAGTCATCCTACAGCACGTGGCACAGGATTGTGTCCAGACAATTCTTGAATATCTCCAGTGAGGGAGACTCCACAACCTCTCTGGGCAACCTGTTCCACTGCTTGGTCACCCTTTACCTGCAGTAAAGAAGTTTTTACTTGTGTTCAGGTGGAACTTCCTGTGCATCAATTTCTGCTGGTAGCCTCTTTTCCTGTTGTTTGGCATCATTGAGCAGAGCCTGGCTCCATCCTCTTGACATCCTCGTTTCAGATATTTATACAGATTAATGAGGTAATTTCACAGTTGCCTCTTCTTGAGGCTGAATAGGCCCAGCTTCCTCAGCCTTTCTTAATGCTGAGAATAAGAGAGATTCTCCAGACTCTTGACCAACTTTGTAGCTCTCTGCTGGATCTGCTCCAGAAGCTCCATGTACTGTGGACTCCAGAACTACACACAGTGCTCCAGATGTGGCCTCACCAGGGCTGAGCAGAGGGGCAGGATCACCTCCGTTGACCTGCTGGCAATGCTCTTTTTAATGTATCCCAGGATACCATTGGCCTTCTTGGCCATAAGGACACACTGTTGGCTCATGGACAGCTTGTTGTCCACCAGGATCCCCAAGTCTTTCTGCACAGGATCCTGCACTTGCCTTTTTTGAATTTCAGAAGGTTCTTCTCTGCCCACCTATCCAACCTGTCCAGATCCCTCTGATAGGCTAACGTGAAGTATCAACCTCTCCAGCTTTGTGTCAGCAGTGAACTTGCTGAGAAGGGACTCTATTCCCTCATCCAAGCCACCGATGAACAAATTAAATAACACTGGGCCCAGTATAGAACCCTGGTGGACACCATGAGTGGTAGACCTCCAACCAGACTCTGTACCACTGATCGCAAACCTCTGGGATCTGCCACTCAACCAGTTTTGAATCCATTCTGCTGTCCAGTCATCCAACTTACACTTCTTGCCTTTGCCTATGAGGATTTCATGAAAGGCAGTGTCAAAAGCTTTGCTGATGTCAAGGTAGAAAATATCCACTGCACTCCCTTCATCCATCCAGGTAGTTGTTTCAGCACAGAAGGCAATCAGCCTGGTCAAAGATGAGTTACTTTTAGTGAACCCATGCTGACTACTCCTAATCACCTTCTTGTCTCCCATGTGGGTAGAGATGACCTACAGAATGAGGCATTCCATCACCTTTCCAGGGATTGAGGTGAGGCTGCCTGGCTGGTAGTTTCCTGGCTGGCAGTTTTCAAAAAGAGTAAGAAGGTAGTCCTCCTTCTTACTCTTTTTGAAGACTGGGGTGACATTTGCTTTCTTCCAGCCCTCGAGCACCTCTCCTGATCTCCATAACCTTTCAAAGGTGATCATGAGCTGCCTTGCTGTGGTGTTCACCAGCTCTCTCAGCAGTCCATGGATGCATTCTGTCAAGGCGCATGGACTTGTGGATATCAAGTTTGCCTAGGTGTTCTCTGACCAACTTTCTCCTGTGAACTTTTTTGCTTATACTTGAGCAATGACAGGTTTTTGTTCGTTCATTCACAGAGGTTTCTTTTTCTCATTGGGTTGCATTGTTCTTGAGCCTGAAGGAAGTGAGCCTTGATTATCAACTAACTCCTCTGCAAGGCCTGCTCCCATGGAATTCTTCCAAGAATATCCCTAAAGAGGCCAGAGTTAGCTAATCTGAAGTCCATGGTCATAATCTTGCTCACTGCCCTACTACCTCTTTGTTCAATACTGAACCCCACAATCTCATGGCCACTACAGCAAAGGCTGCGCCTAACCGTCATCTCCAATAAGGCCTTCCTTGTTTTTTACTGTGAGGTCAAGCAGCACAACATTCCTTGTGGGATCCTCCTCTGTCTGTGACGGGAAGTTGTCATCAGTGATTTCCATGAACCTCCTGGCCTGTTCGTGCTTTGCTGTGTAGCTTTCTAGCAGATGTGAGGGTAGTTAAAGCCCCCCCTCGCGTGACTTTGAGGCTGCTGTAATTGCGTGTAGAAGGGCTCACCCACCTCCTCCTCCCAGTCAGGCAGCTTGGAGCAAACACCCACAGAGCGTCATCCTAACTCATCTGCCCATTTATCCCGACCCATAAGCTCTTGACTCGCTCGTCATCCACCCTGGGACAGATCTCAATACATTCCAAGCGTATTCCTCTGCCTCACAGAGAGGGCAACTCCAGCACTGCGCCTTCCTGGTCTGTCTCTCCTAAACAGCGTGTAACCCTTTATGGCAACATTCCACTGGGAGCTATCCCACCACATCTCCAAAATCACAATGAGATCGAAGTCTCGCTGAGAAAGTTGAGTCACAACTTTGCCAGCATGCCTGGCGCTGCATAGGCCATTCTGTTATCAAAACTCCAAAAATTATGGTGGTGACACCAGCTGCATATTTTCTCCTTGTGTGGAGGGCATAGTGGGAAACTAAAAGGTTTGTGAATGAAATATTCATTTAATATGACCTGAATGTGCAATTTGATTTTAATAGTTCTTTCTGTTGCCTTTCCAGTCAGTTGCTATGATTGTGTCTGACGAAGCTGAAGTATTGCTGCTGGGTGTGAGAGCCTTGTTCCATATAGGTTGGTGATTATGTAGTTTGCTGGAGGAAGGTGGCCTCTCCAAGGTTATAGTCACTTACAGTAACAGAAAGTGGGGTCTGGCACATGGCCAAAAAAATAAAAGCATGTCTTTCAGAGACAAGGAACTCTTGCTTTCTTTACATGCCTTTCTCCAGGCAGGAAAGGAATCAGACAGAATTGCAGAGTGGTTTTTAATGGGCAAGATGTAATGTACTCATGATTAAATTGCTGCTGTGCTGGCAGCATGGGATGAAAATGTTGGAGTGACCACATCACTGAACAAGGGAAGGGCTGTGCATGTCATCTGTCTAGACTTCTCCAAAGCCTTTGACACAGTATCCCACAACATCCTTCTCTCTAAATTGGAGAGATACGGATTTGATGGATGAAGTGTTTGGTGGATGAGGAATTGGTTGGATGGTTGTATCCAGACAGTGGCTGTGAAGAGCTCAATTGGTGATAAGGATGTCCCTTGGGGTTCTGGACTGGGACCAGNGGACTGGGACCTGTTTATGCCTTCCTCAATGGCATTGGTAGTGGGATAGAGCACAGCCTCAGCAAGTTTGCAGATGACATCAAGCTGAGTGATGCAGCTGACAACTCTGAAGTATGGAATGCCATCCAGAGGGACCTGGACAAGCTTGAGAAGTGAGCACATGCATATACTTCATGAAGTTCTATGAGGTCAAGTACAAGGTCCATGCATTTGGGTTGGGGCATCTCCTGGTATCGATACAGATTGATTGAGAACAGCTCTGCTGAGAGGGATTTCAGGGTGCTGGTGGATGAAAAGCTGGATGTGAGCTGGCAGTGTGTGGACAGCCCAGGAAACCAACTGTATCTTGGGTTGCATCAAAAGCAGCATGGCCAGTAGGTCCAGGGTGGGAATTCTGCCCCTCTTCTCCACTCTTGTGAGACCTCACCTGGAGTGCTGTATCCAGCTCTGAGACCCCAGCACAGAAAGGTCATCGACCTGTTGGAGCCATGGAGGAAGGCCATGGAAATGATCAAAGGGATGGAACGCCTCTCTTATGAGGTCAGCCTGAGAGATTTGAGGTTGTTCAGCATGGAAAAGAGAAGTCTACAAGGGGGACCTTAGAGCACCTTCCAGTACCAAAAGAAGGCCTACGAGAAAGCTGGGGACAAACCTTTTAGCAAGGCCTGTTGCAGTAGGACAAGGGGTAGTGGTTTTAAACCAAAAGAAGGTAGATTTAGATGAGATTAAGGAAGAAATTCTTTATTTTGAGGGTGGTGAGGCCCTGGAACAGGTTGCCCAGTGAAGTTGTGGATACCTGAAAGTCTTCAAGGTCAGGTTGAATGGGGTTTTGAGCAACCTGGTCTAGTGGGAGATATTTCACCTTGCGGCAGGGGGGTTGGACTAGATGACCTTTACAGGTCTCTTCCGGTCCAAGGCATTCTGTGATTCTATCATCCTTTTCTCTTGCACCGAGTTATTGGTGACCCAGACACACATGGTATGGGGGAAGACATCCGCAAAGTTAGACTGAGAAGATCAGCTGCCACTGGGTACAAAGCCTCCTCTCAGAGAAACAAGAAAGCCCCCTATGTGCTGGTGTGTTTTCTGTGGGTTGCATGTTAAATTGTGCCTTTAAGGTTCTCAGATTTGGAATGTTACATATTTTGACTTTTTTTACTGAAATTTGAAGTCCAGTTAAGTGGAAAGGCTGAGACTGTCTCCTCTGTTGGCTTTTTCAAGCTAAAACAGAAGGCTCCGTCACATTAAAGCATCACCATTACATTTTAGCTGCAGTGTAGAAAGGCTGCTGTGTGTGTTGTTATGCTAACATCCTCCAGGAAATGTCCAGCACTGGGCCTTTCATCTTAAATACAAGCCCTCTTCAGCTCCTAGTAGGAATGACTCACATGCTTACATGAGAGACTACCTGTAATTTTCACAGGATTTTGGAATTGGATGTGTAGCCATAAAGAGTCCGACTTTTAGAAGTGTTTTGAGCTGCAAAATCCTTATACTTAAGGGAACCACAGATGCCCCTGTAAAAGGGACAGCTTGCTTTGGTGACCTAGAAAAGAATGGCAGAGCTAGTGCTGACATCCACCAGCAGATAAGTTGCTTGTTAATGGTGTTCTGTGTGTGTCGTGTGTGATGTTACTGCCTTTCCATGGTGTCCATAATGCAAGCTGAAACTTCAGGTAATACGGAAAAACCCTCAAGTCTTTACCATGATGTCATCCGATTGATTAAATTGGCTTAGAAAACCTTGGTCTTGTAAACGTCACTGGGAAAAAAAATTACCTCCTTTGTTTTGGTGTGCATGTGTTAAAACCAGGTGTTGCGAAATGGGAAGGACATAGGGATCAACCTTCAGACCTGTGATGTGGCATTCCATCTCCTCAGCAGGTCTGAGCTGGCAGCTGCCCAGCCAAAGGCATAGTAGAAATTCACTGCATTTGAAAACTTTAATCATTTTCAGGGCTTACGGTTTCAGGAGTGGACTCTGTATAAAAGGACTGTGCCAGCTGACATTGGTCAGTTAATATCTTTTCTCCCCTTGCTTTTCCTGATGTGCTTTTAGACCATCCTGCCCTTGCTGTTTGGTTACCTATGGGCTGCAGAAGGTTGCAAGCAGGTGAAATGGAACTGAGATAATGCTTGACTCTTACCTCTGAATGTTTGGCAATCCCTACAATGCTGGATATCACTTTGAAGAACAAGAGAGGGGAAGCAAGGGGTGAAGTTGCAGAAATATGGGGTGATGATGCTTTTTGAAGCATGGTTAGTGTATTGATTCCCACATCATTTTGACAGCTGGAGCTCATGTTCAAGTCTAATGACAAACTGATGAAAGCATTGGGACCTTATCAAAGCACAGCATTGTTATTCATCTCCTCTGATTCGGTAGCTTCTACTAGACTTTGCACTTCTCACCTTTCCACTGAGCATTTTGCATGTCTTCTGAAGACATGATTGGCAGAGCAGTGGGGCCGGGAAGGTGTGTTGCTGGAGCTGGTTTCGGATTTTACTTTTATGAGTCTGGGCTTCAAGTCTTTGCCAGTGTCGGTTTGCAGAATAATTAAAATTTCATAGCACATTACATTACTTCTTAGTTTCTTCTTTCTGTTCTGTTGTGAGTGGCGGAAATTAATTTGCCACAAAAACCTGTAGCAGCATACAGTTGTATGCTGAAGGGGTGGCTGTAGGGAATCCTACACGCTGTGAAGGTAGGATTATATAATGGTACTTTAACAAGCTGCATAGCAATTTCTTGATTATCACATGGTGATATAATTTCTCCTCGAGTGTTCTTGTGTCTATTGCCTGAGTGTTACAGTTAAAGAGTTCATTTGATAATTATCATTAAAGACAACTGCGATACTGTCTTCTGCTGTTGTCATCTTCTGTGTGAGACGGTTGTAAAACTAGCTGATTTGATGGTCTGTGGGGACTATCTGATACATGAGATACAGTGCACTAAAATGGGGAATATCACACTGTAAGTTTGGATTTCCCTGAGCAAATAGCTGTGAAAATTCTTAGCCCTTTATGAAAAGAAGAAAAATGTGGTACTGTATGGGGGTGGATTAAAGCCTCATTATTAAATACAAGGAGGGGAAGAGTACGTCAGGCCTCTGTTTCAGCACCCTGGCCCAAGATAAAGGAGTGGGAGATGAAAGGTGTGACCTCCCTCTTAGCACATGTTCATGATGCTGGGCTGTAGCTGGCTCTGGAGTAGCTCTCCAAAGCTTCCTGCAGGCTGGCCTTCAAAACAGAGAGTCTGCAGTGACTGGAAAAGCTACAATGTGCAGACAATTTGTATTGTAAATATATTTCCCTTTATAAGCACAAACCTCATGCTTTCCAGAAGAGAAGATGCTGTGCTTATTTGATAGTTGGTGGATGGGTTGGTTGTGTTGTTTATTTTGCTCCATTAGTGCAGAGAGTTGGTGAAGCGCTCTGTTCTGGATGTTTTGGAAACACCATGTTTATGACTCTACTGTATTAATACAGTATATTCATACTTAGTATGAATATATTAATTATGCCAATGAAGTCTATGAACGCTTAAAAAAGTAGGTCCTAATCTTTCCTTGTGTGTTTAGATACATATTTGTACATGAGATGACATTACAGTTACTGAATTTTTTTTTTCCATGTTTGAGGATATTTTTGCTCTATTTTTAGGGTTAAAATGATTTTTTCCTTAAAGGTTTTATTTACAGTAAAGCAGACATATCCTCATTATCTTACTGTATTTTTAATGAAGTTGTGTGAGCTCATAAAGTACTCAGGTGAATGTTTAAATAAAATCCTAAAAGCCCTGCTGTCATTCTATGCTTTGTTTGAAATGACTTACTTGTGTATGTTCAGTAATCAGTGGTTCCATTGAGAAAAAACCTCTTTCCACTTTCTCTCATTTTTCTTTTTTTTTCTGAATACTGTGAACTTTCCTTTATTTCAGATCAAAAGAGGACTGCATTGTGCTCCTGACTTGTACAGACACACGTGAGACTGTCTGCAGTGAAAGCATAGATAGCAAATGCGAAAAGCTTGAGGGGATTGAAGTCTTTCAGAAGAGCCGTGTTGTGTTGTGTGGCATTGATTTCAAGAGCATTTTTCTAGTCTCCTAAATAGAACTCTCTACTTTTTCTTCCATTTGTACATCCAAGTATATATAAAAGTAATGTCAATAAATATATAGTCAGCATGTCTGCATCCCTCTTTTTTTTTTTTTAATGCAATCATGGCTGTTGGTGTAAGTAGCCCTATGTTTAAGCCTTTGAGAATTGAGGACTTCCAGAACAGCACCTAAGAACACACATTTTTAATAACATCCATTCCCTTGCAAGGGACGAATTGTATATATGTAAGACATAACTAATGTAGGTGTGTGTAGGGGAAATCTTATCTGAACAAACTCATCCAGGGAGAAGTAAAAGTGAATCAATTACTGCAAACTGTCCTCAGTGTGACACTAAAATTTCAGGATACTTTATTGCATAACTACTTAGCTGACTGAGAGAAACTTTTACATTAAATGTTATAAATAGAAGCAGCTGAGTGATAATATCCAAAAAATGTAGGCTCTTTAAAAACAGATGTCATATTTCACCAGTAAAGACTGTCAGTTAAACCAGCTTTCTGTGAATTTTCTTCACAAAGAGGTCCTTCACAGCATGGTGTTATGTCAGCAAACAGAGTAGAGCTTGGTATCCTTAGTTTCAAATCAGAGGCACCTGTAAATAGTTTGGGCAGCAACAAAAGTATTTTTTCCTGTGTATTTAACTTATTGTGGCTCTTCTGCGGCATTTCTGCATCTCAGGAATTGAAAGGCTACAGATGTTCCTTGTTAAACACAGCTCAACTATGTTTTCCATGGAGGTTTTCACTTTTTTTTTTTTCTTTTTTTTTTTTCTTTCTGGTTTGAAGGCTGGGAGACTTTCTCATCATGGCCTCATTCAGAAGTTGTAGACCTGGGCTTTGTTTGAGGTTTGGGGTTGTTCTTTCTGTTTTGATTAGTTTGGGGGCAGGAGGGCAGTTTCTTTTGTTTGACTTTTAAGTTAGCAATAGGATTATGCGGAAGTTACTATGTGGTTATACCAGGAGAGCTCATGTTTTCCTCGCTTTTGGTTTAAAATCAAAAAGAAAGACTCAAACCTGCAGGTAATGGCTAAGCATTTTTCATAAGGACTCTTTTCTTCGCCCTGTGTCCTTTCTCACCCTCACTTGGGACTCTCTTGTGCTAGCCTTTGCTGTTATGAGGCGCCCTTTTAAACAACAGTCTTCCGTTCATATTCACAGGGCATGAATAACACCACTGAAGTTACTTGGCTTAAGTTACTGAAGTCAGTAGGACTGTTTATCAGTAAATGCTGTGTTTGGCTGCATCCATAGTTCATAGGATCAGGCAACGGAGAAGTAAATCCTTCTGGACAAGGATTTTCTTAGCTAGCATTGAAAAGCATCATGCTTGCTTCTAGCTCTTCCACGTGAAGGCCCGAAAATATTTCCAAACAGTGTTTTTTTGGACATTTCCCTGAATTCAATATCTATTACCCTTCAAATGCACATTTACAAGGGACCATTTTAAAGAAGCCCTTTGTGAGCTCCTTTGTATATACAGCCTCTTAAGAAAATACACAGATATATGCAGTGGGCTTTGGTCCTGGCTGCTCTTAGCGTTAAATGAATCCATCTCTTTTTGCAAACCTTATTTATGAAGACTTCCATGCTTTTTAATTTAATGGTGCATATGAAGGGTAGTGACTACTGATTCCAGACATTGGGTAGCTCGTGTGTGTTTTGGGCAGCAGATCCCCTGCCTCTGGGGCTCAGGGTCAATGCCAAATTCAGCAGCTTTACAGCAGGAAATCAGATTCCATCTGTCTAAACACTGTAAAGTTCATTTTATTCTCCAGTTAGTTATATCTGGCTTACTTGTAATAATTCTACTGATTATCATACTTTAAAAAGCTTGGTGCTGTGGCTATTAGTGTGTTGATTTCTTGGTTGGTTGTTTTGGGTTTTTTTTTGCTTTTGGGTCTTTTTTATTGTTGTTGTTTTTAAAGGATATGGGTGGGAGTTTTGGGTTTGGCGGATGGTGTGGGGTTGGGGAGGGCCAGGAGTCAGCCAGAGCGCCTTTTAGTACTCAGGATTTATCTTCTGTGGAGAAGTGTTTACATCTTTATGTTGGATGTCAAAGTTCAGCAACTCTTGCTGCAAGCATCTGTTGGCGCGCCTGTAAACAGAGTTCGTGACAGATGCGAGCCGGCAGCTTCCTGCGGGAGCATCCGCAGGGAGTCTGGCCTCTCCGCCTTGCACAACTGCACTTGGCTGTGCCAGGGGCCCTTTGGTACCCCAGCCTGTGGAGCATCTCCTAGAAGGAGCTGCAGGGGGGGGTGGCTGTGCCCCGCTCGCCCATGCTCGCTCCGTCCCGTGCTCTTTGCAGAAGGGTGCCGGTGCAGCGAGCGATGCTGCAGAGGCCACATGTGCCCTGCAAGGTCACATGTCCCACAGGCCCACTGAGCCGTGTCACCCCAGCCCTCCCGTGAAGCATTTAATGGAGCATAACGGCAGTGCAGAAAAGCCTCCTCGTGTCTGGTAAGGATTTAATGCAACTGCAGCAAACGTTTTCCTTAATGGAAATGCTGCTTCTAAACCTCAAGCGTTACTTGTCAGTACCGTGTTTGAGCACTGGTTCAAGTGGAAGCACTCACAAATTGGACAAGTGTTTTGGGTTTCTTCCATGTGTGCCATCTTCTTTTACTTTTTAAGTACTTGCTAATTGGAAAAATCATTAATTTGGGTCTCTTAAATTCTCCAACATGGAAATATTAAGAATGCATTTAATTATGCTAAAGGAAGCATTATCTGTATCAGAGAACTTTTTTCTGCACCTAATTCAGGAGCTAATTCAGCTTGTCTTTTTATCCCATTATATCAAGGGTAATATTTTTACATGACTGTCATTCTCTGAATATTTGTTAAAGGGTAATAAGGAAAAGCCTCTTTCATGTGTGCTTTTCCCTGAACTCTGTATCTATTACATAAAAAATACAGAACAAGTTATGAATTACTTCTTGGATATGTTGCACATGTCCTGTCCTTACTTTTTTCCTGTTACTTGCCTTTCTGCCAAAACCACTACCAGTTTGATTGATTTCAGGAAGGGGAAAGTTTTAATCCTGAAGTGAGATATTTTAAAAGAAAGGCTGAATTGTAAAAAAAACCACCAAAACAAAACAAAAACCTAAAAACAAAACCCATCCCAACTGCCAGACCGGAGTGATTGTATTATCTCTGCAAAATGAACTTTCGGGCTATCAGTGCATGGCCAGTTTTGGTCAGAAGTCAGGGAGTTTGCAAGTGAGCAGTCAGAAGATTTCTAATGCACAAATGATGGGGGCAGGAAGGCTAAGCAATGACCATAAATAACTCCTTTAATGTTGGATTTTCAAGGATTTTGTTCTGTGCTGCCTAAACATAACGGTAGTGTTTGCTCTAGCTTTACTGAAATTAATTTGTTTGGCATTAGTGTGGCCGTTGTTAAGTGTTTTCCTAACAATATAAATTAAATCTGTATGAACAAAAGCATTTATCTGTGAGCAGAGTTGTTTTATGCTTTTTATAAGACCTGACTGAAAGCAGTCGGCATCTGAGACGCTGACAAAGAGGTACTTTCTGCATCCCCCCTTGGTTTGCCGTGGCCACGTAATGGGTTGTGGCTAGGTAAACAGTGGAGATGTCAGTCCTCTCTCTTGCTTTCTGCAAAGAAAATCCAAACCATCTGTCTTTTTTTGGTGCCTTTATTATGCTTGTACTAAAGATAGCAAAATTACTTTGTTTTAAGATTAAAGCAGATGTACACAGGCTGCCATATTAATTTCTTTTGTAAGGGAACACAGTTCAGCTGTTCACAAAACATGGGAAGGAATTCAGGCAGCATCGTGCCAAATAACAACGACAACAATGAATCTGTAGCTCTGTGATGAACAAGCTTGTCACTTCAGTTGTTCCCCTGTTCCTAAATTCCCTTGGATGTGAGGCTGGTCTCATTGTTCAGCATTGTTGGTGTTTTTAGGAACATATGGTTTAGGTTAAGCACAATTACGTGCTGGGATACTTTGCTCTGCAACGGGGCACTGCTCAGTTTTGCTCTTGTGAGGCTTTGTAAGTGGTGGATGGACACTGACATTTTTACTTGGAGAGAATAAGTTGAGTAAAACACAAGTGGCCTAGAGTGCCCTATGTTTTATTAGATAGATTTATTATTTTAATTTTTTTTTAATAGTCAACTGGATAATTCTGGAAAAGATTTTACACAATGAGGGCTTCTGAGAAAGTGCTAGTGCACGTGCAAGCGCCATTTTAAAAAGTTGATAGTGCTGAGCAGAGGCCACCTTCTCTCTCTTCTTTACAGTCAGCCACCTGGGAGCCACTGTTTGGCAGAGCCATGTCCCATCCTCATCCCACTTCTCCGTCAGGGACTAAAGACTGCATTAAAGGGTGTGAGCTGTGAAAAATTTTTTTTTTCATTGCTATTTCAAGTCATTCGAATAGTTTAAAAAGTGTAGCCATTGGGCAGGTGTGTAGGGTACTGCATTAGGTGTGATGGTGATCCCAGCCCATGGGCTGGACAGCAGGTATGGCGAGGTGGGGTGATGAGTCTGTAGGAAAGGACACTGTGTCCACTGGCAGCTCCTCTGGGGAAGGCTGCAGTGCCTCTGGCTGCATAGAGCTGGTTCTGTAGATGGAAAGCTCATTTGATCTTTATCCTATCCTGTGGTGACTCAAGTAGTTCCTGAAATCTACATTACCTCTGTGTACCAGAGAGATACAGAAACAAAGGGGGATCTTCTGCAGCTCCAGGTACCCTTCACTATACAAGCTAACTTTAAACAAACTAAATCTGAGCAGCCAGACTTGTGTTTCAATGCCAGATCACTTTCAAGGCTTGATGTCTACTGTTTGAAAGATGCAGTACTTCTTGCAGAGCTTCAGGTTCTTTTAGCAGGCAACACAGGAGCTTCCCATGGGGATGTGTCATTGCACCTTTGGGAGGCTCGTGACATTTGTATTCTTGAACATTTCAAAGTGACTTGTTTGAAAACGTCAAGTGTTCTCATGAGAACACTATCAGAGCAAGATTTCCCCTAAAGCATTTCTGCAGTGTGATAATAAACTCTTTCAATGTTAGCTGCAAAAGGAACTTTAGGCGCTCTTTCATAGTGGTGCTTTTATTTATGCTAAACCAGGGGAAGAAAATGTTAGTGTAGGTCATGTGCCTCCTCCTCATCCAGCACTCTTTATTTGTAAAACAAGCCAGGTCCTGTTTAGCATACACATGGTGATGCTGAGAGATGATTTAAGGAGATTTATCTGCCCAAGCTGACTTAACCAAGGACAGTCACAAAATACACTTGGAGAAAACCCCTCTGTGTTGCAAAGTCATACCCTGAAGAGTTCAGAAGTGCTGCAGGGCCTCTTTTTGCTCTGTAGAAAAAGCAGTGTGCTGCCCCTCTGCAGCCAGGTGGTTGTGGCACACACTGGGAGGAGAGGGACCTGTACCAGTGGGAGCAGTATCAGTTGTCTCTAAGCAGCTTTTGGATGTTCTAGAGTTACAAGGATGTGTGCATATGAGGGTAGAAGTAAAGAGTTTTTCCTCAAAGCATCCTATTAGTCTTCTTTGTTCTTTTTTTTGTTTGAGGGGTATTTTTTGCGCCTCCTACCTGCCCTTTGTTCTGTCTTCCATGCATGGGTTCCTGTGCTTTTACTTGTTTGATCTCTCCAAGCTTCTGCTTCAGATTCAGTTCCCATTCATCGTTCATCCTGCTCACTCATCCCTGCAGCCTTGCTCCCCGCTGTTCCCTCTGACACAGGAGTACACGTGCACACGCACCGGCACGTCAGGGCACAGGGCAGGCTGGCAGTTCCTGGGGGCTGGGAGCACGGGGTCTCTCCGGGTGGGTGATGGCCGGGCCCACGGCACTCCCCAGCCAGGAGCAGGACAGCGGGGGGACCTCACTGTAAACCCAGCAAACCTCAACAAAGCCAAAGCCTCACATAGCCTCCTTCGGCTCACGAGGTGCACAAGGGTCAGATGATCCACTCCCCCTCTGTTCGCAGGCTTTGGTCAGGGATAACATGAATAGCAGCAAGTTGGAGCTGCCAAGGGAAGCTCTAGGAGGTCTTGCTCAGCAGCATCTAGAGCATGCCAAGGGCACGAGGCCTTTCCCAAGGTGTTTGGCTGCTAAATGTCTGGGGTTCTACTGAAGACTTGCTGCGGAATTTTTCTCCAGTGATTTGTAACTTTGTAGAGCTGATGACTTTTACAGGAAAGATAAAATCTTGCCTCTTGGAAACAATTGTTCTGTTTTTGAATTAAACTTGCCTCGCCAAAGAACGGCCTGGTAGAATGCTCATGTATCAAATCACCAGAGTTATTGCAGGCCTGAATGACACAAAAGTACTGTTTTGCCTATGATGATAAAATAAGCTACTTTGAAAAAATATGCATTACTAGTAAGATGTGTACCTGCTACCGAATATTTTGTCCAAAGCTTTCCACATGTGGCAGAATTGGGACACAGATTTGGGGAAGGGAGCAATCTTAATATGTAGAAGTGACACAAGTCTATAATGGAAATAATTACATGTATTTTGCTGCTGATTATGTCTCTCTTGAAAGTGTGTTTTTTCACTAGCACCAGCAAGGAGTTCTAATTAGAAGTAAATAGTAAAATCCGTTCCATTATTAATGCTGCTTTCAGACAGGCATTTAATATCCATTGAAATCTGGTGGTCAGACTTCACTGGCGTTATCAATGCATCATTACTGACTTAAATGCAATTACAGAGAGTTTCTGTCACCACAAGATTTGCCCAGGAAATGTAAAGTTCTGACAAGGATACTTGAAGGTCTGCTAGGCATTTGAGATATGTTAATGTTTTTCACATGTCCTCAGCTGGGGGAGGGAAGAGAGGGCAGTATTACTGCGTGATCAGGAAAGCAACACGAGCGTGACAAAGGCTTGGTAAGTCCAGCACACAAGCGTGTACTTCTAGGAAGAATATCACCACTGCACAGAGTTTGTACGTGAACAAAACCCTTGATGTGGGTTTGGGCTGCAGCCAGCAAAGACTGTGCAGAAGGTGAAGGGGAGGCCAAGAAGCAGAAGGCTGCTGGGGGTCCATTTTTTCTTAAGCAGTACCCTTGTTTTTCTTCTGGGTTGTTTTTCTGGGCATTTTTAAAAATGCTTGCCCTACATTCCCTCTGTGTGACTGTGTTAACAGATCAGACTAGACGCTGCTGTGAATATTCAATTACTCCAGATTGGTTGCTGATCTCTCTTAATCACAAGCGTGCTGACAGCGTACGTATCAAATGCATTTGTTCACATTTCAGAAATGAGCAGAGCTATTGCAATGCAGTGCAGTATCTTAATGCCCCTAATAGGCTGATGCGGGTCTTCTGGAAAGTATTGTGTATATACGTTGTATAGATGATGAAGTGGGGAAACGTGTGTGTAGGTGCTCACACAGATATATATACGTGTACTGTTTCTTAAAAACAGTGGACTTAGAATGTGTTTACTCTGCGTCACATGCAGGTCCAAATCTGTAGAAGAAATGGTGGACAACAGTAGCCTACAGAAGTTTTCTAAGTGAAGGCTTGATTTTTTAGTTATAGTGTCATGCTGATGCTAGATTAAAACAAAACCCGAGGCCTTTGCTAAAGAAAACACAGTCAGGTAGAGTAGTATTCGACTTGTGGTATTGATAAGCTCCACAGATCAACTTTGAAAAGTCCTCGAACATCACTACTTGAGTCAGTGCTCTTTGAATACGAAGTCCACAAGCTGAACAAACAGCATACGGTACCTTATGTCCTTAGAGTGGATTAGGCAGATTGAAGTTGACAAAGAGTAAGACACTGCAGAGATTCAGAGTTGTGGGAGCTGCTCTCAAGTCATACATTTTTTGCATAACTTCTAACCTGTGCACAACGTGATGTACTTATCAGTTTTAGCATGGATGTTATGTAAATACTAAGCACCTTATCACATGTGGTTCAAGGTTGCAGTTACAAGCGGTTCTTCCTCTCTTTAGGTATGAAAATGGAAAGAAATGTCTCATTGAAAGTGGGCAATTGAATAGCAAACTAGGGACAAGCATTACCACACTGACACTTGTAAAACAAACTCATCTTTGAAGTGATAACAATGGGAAACAGTAGCCAATTCTCTTTTGTTGAGAAATTTCTAAAGAGACAGACTAATTTTTATAAAGGAAGATGAAATTAATTTACAAGGAAGCTGTTGGAACCTGGTTCCAGGTTTTTTCAATGCTGGTAAGTGGTATCGAGCTGTTAGGATCCATGAATTAATGGTGCCAGGCTTTACCATCTAAAAGGGAATCCAGTCAGCCTCTTTCCCTTACGTAGCACAGGTTTTGCCTCTATTTTTAATTTGCATTTGGGATTATGTGTCAGTGATCTAAATACACTAGTACAAGTGTTACTCTGAAGACAGTGTCCTGTCACCTCCATAGTAGCTCAAGTATGGAGGGATGTAAAGTAGCAGGTCCTTCATTTGCAGCAGGACACAACGGAAGCAGGTGAGTTACTGGCTGAGGTAACTTCAGGTGACCCCTCTCCTCCCAATATTAGCATTAACTTTTCTTCTTGGCAGGCATAAGGGGCAATCGAGCACAAGTTGCATAAGGAGAAATAGCTATCCTCTGTATTTCCAGACTTACTTACCGGTCCAAAATACTCTTACCTTTTGGAAGAGTTTGTGAAATGATGGAAAAGTGGAACAAAAATCTGGATGCTAAGCTAGTAGTTTCATTTATTCCTGTAATTAAGCTCTGAGCACTTGTAGCTTTGTTGAATCTCTGTTTTATTTGAAGCTAATTTAGTTTCTAATCTGGCAGGAGCTGTCCCCTTAATGTCAGTTTTTTCCTTACCCTCTTTGGCACACTGCATGCTTTCCAGAGACCAGCGTGTTACTTCTGTCTGGTGAAGGCACCCCCACTATACTGATGTAGTTCTTGAATTATACAGCTCCCAGCATGCACATCCCTAGAGTGAGTAACAGCCCTTTGCAGTACATGTGTAAATATTTGCATCCATTTCCCTCCCACTTGGTAAAGCACTCAATTTTTGTACAGTACAAAGTGCTTTGTATACAGAAAAAAACACATTGTTTAGTTGGTCGGGTTTGTTTTGAGGGGGCGTTATGTTTATTTAACAGAAGGCCAAACGAGTTGCAGCATGCATTTTGTGAGGTAGTCCTGCTTTCATCCAGTTTCACAGCTGGGCTGGCAGATTTATGATGAGGTGATGGACTTCTTCAAGGTCAGACAGTGAATCAGTGGTTGGGTAGAACCTCAGGTCCTGCTGACTCCAGCGCTTTGTTTAAAAGTTCCAGCACACAGCTCTGGCTTTGCAAATTAATGCAGAAAATAAACCAAACTTATCCTCAGCCTCACAGTTAATTTCAATAAACAAATTTTGTGGGAGCTGTTATGCTTATTTAAAATGAGCTTGATTGGTACTGTTAGGCTCAGACCTGTCCTTGCAGTAGCGGGGAATTCTAGAAATTATTGTGGTGATTCTTTTTCACTCTTTGAAAAAGTTTGAGTGCTTAAACCCAAAAATTTAATACAAGAAGATGTGTGTTTCAGCTACTGCTGGTTTATCTTTGTTGCAGAGCAGTAACACATGAAGATCCTCATCCATTTGTTACACCACTGTACCAGGTGGGGCATAAAGGCAAAAGTGACAAACTCGTAGTGCCAGAACCATTGGAAAACTCATGGAAGGTTTAGGTTGGCATCTCTCTGTGTTGCAGTCAGGTAGGGTGAGCTGCAGCAGTGAGGATGGCTGGGGCTCCTGCAGCCAGCCCTGGCAACAGCTGTACTTGGAAGGAGCAGGTGCTTCCCTGGCTTTTTGTTTTATAGGAGCATGCAGTATGGCCATACATGTCATCAGAGGGACCAGCTCTAGCTCCCCTGGACTTGCAGGAGAGAGGTTCCTTAGGTTTGGATCTTTCTCCAGGTTTTTTGTGATTGTGATTTTAACTTTTTCCAGCATTTATATAGATGGCAGGTTCCGGCTGTTGCCTTCAGCCACGGGCACCACAGGATGCTTGGTAACTGAGGTGAGTTTGTGAATGCTATTTGCTAATTTCCAGTTATGAAACTTAAAAAGTGATCTGCATTTCTGTTAGACAAAAAAATTACGAGTCTACCACTGGAAAAACAATTAGTGTCTGTGTCAGCGCAGGTTTGCCAACAGCAGAGCATCTTGCTACGTTGTCCTGACACGTCTGCTGAGTTTGGAGTCACCCAGAGCGGTGGGACTTCCACAGTTTGTTAGTATCAATTCCAGCTTCCTTCCTTTATGCTGCTTCATCTGAATTCACACCTGGCTATCCATGTCTGAGTGTGCAAGGCCTCATGAATAAAGTCCGGAAAATGTAGCAATGAAATTATTTTTTAACTGTTTTGGTTTGGATTTTTTTTTCTTTACTTTCTCAGTAAGCTGTATTTTGAACAGGCATGTGGTTTTATTTAATTTTCTCATCCAAATGTGCTGTTGCCAACTTCAGGTCTTAAACCTTTCTTTTGTTATGTATTGACTGCACTATTCCTGGGGCACTTCTTTGTGCTTTTTTGTCTTCTACATATGGATGCAAATGGATATATTCAATTTATTCTTTTATGATAACTGAGTTTTGGCCTTGATTTGAATTCCTCTTATCACTTGTGCCTGCATGCAAAAGTTAGAGCATGTCAGGAAAGTAAGGTGTGCTCTCACTATCTGTCAGATGCAAGGCAAAAATAAAATCTCCAGCTTTATGCATTTAATAGTAAATTAATAGAGATCTTATCTTTTGTTAGAGATGTATATTACTAACCTCAGCTGAAAACTTGATGTGTGGTAGGAAATCAAGCTAATACTTGCTCCATCCATTAAAAGGAGCAAGCACAGCAAGAGGCCAGGATAATGAGACGAGTATAAAGGGAGCAATGAATTTTACTATAATTTTGAAAGCTCATTATTGAACAAGAGGTTTGTGAAGAGGCTTGGAAGAAAAGCCAGCTCTTGCTGTTGGAGTACAAATGGAGTTTGAACTTTCTTTTAAAAGATCTTGAATCCGTTACCAGTGTATTGAACTACATGGTAGTGGTAAGTGTCTGAGTTTTGGTTTCTGAGCTCATGGAAAACTTACTTTCTGGGATTATAAATTTAGTATTAAAAGGCCTGTTATTCACTTCTTGGTTTGTGTTTGAAAATAGGTCTGTGGGTCAGAAAGAAAAACAAACCCAAGCCACCCCCAAACTGCTCTCTTTGTTTTTCTGTTTCGTTTGAGAATTGCGACTTTTTTATTGTAAATAGTCTGAAACAGGTCTGTAACAATGGGAACATAAGCATTTTTCTTAATAGAAGATACTAACAAATACATCCCATTACACTTCTCAGCTCCCAGTAAGTTTAGCAGCCATATGTGCAGCAGTTCTCTGGGCAGTACCTGTACTGATTTTCACATTTGTATGTTGGGTTTAGCCAGAGATCCTGTTGCCACCCCTGCAGGGCGGATGTAGCCTGAGGTTGGTGAGGTGAGCATCCAGCAGGGTGAAAGCTGTCTATCTGATGTGAGCACAGTGTGTGGTCGCTGGAGTAACCAGAATCTGCACTCCTGGCAGCCTCTTCCCACTGGAAATAAACATTCACTGGTTGCTGATCTGAATGCACTTCTTTGCCCAGCGATCTAGTGGGAGTGCTTGCCTGAACTTGTCTCAGCAGTGTTATCTTCTGAGATCTTTGGACAAGATGGTAGTGTCCTACTAACATTTAAAACTCCTTTGTGTTTCAGGAGCATGTCCTGTGCCCTTCCTACATGGCATATTTTGTGCCTCCATAGCTTGAGTTGTGGACTCTGTTTCCTGTGGTCAGTATCCCATTCAAAGCATCTGCGTGTAGTGTTGTGCTTCAAGGGGATGTCTCTCCACTGGTTCAAAACATCTTTCAGAGATCACTGAGTTGACAAGGCTTGGCATGCTAACTCACATTTTGCACTATTGCTTAGAAATGAGATTGTTTTTCACTCCTTTTCTTCACAGCACTTCCACTTTCTAGGAAGTGGGTTGTGCATAAGTCAAAATAAAAATCTCTGTGTGGGCACTGCTACCACTGTAACTTCAGTTATTGTAGCAGAGTGATTTCACTGCAGTGGTGCAGTTGTATGAGAGGAAGGACATGCTTGCAGTTAAGTGACGATTTTCTGGGGGCAAAACTGTTCTCAGTTTTGTTGCAACTGGGCAGAAAAGTTTCCTTTATGTCCAAGGATCCCAGGCCAGTCAGCATGGTTTGAGTCTCAAATGCACATGGAAAAGGGTCAAGTGATTTCAGAAACAGCTGATACAACTCTGTTGGAAGGGGTTTAACTTTGAGTTGCTGGCTCTATAGTAGAGGGAAAGACCTTTAGTCTGCTGGAGCCCAAAGCACCAAGGGAATAATTTTTGAGTTTTATTGCTTTTGTGCGTGTTTTAATTGGATTGAACTGTGCCCCAAGGGGCCTGGAAAAACATTTGGCAGATGTGCTAGCACTTCCCTGACTGCGTGGACAGCCTGCTAACCTTGGAACAAGTAACCCCAGCAGCCCTATGAGCAAAGGAAAATTCACTGAAAAAGCACCATCAGTGTAATCATGGTGAGGTCAAGGGCCTCTGCTGTGAAAACCTCGTATCGGTGATTCACAGGATGCATCAGCAGGATCTGGTGTAGACCTGTCTTAATGGGAGAAGCCTCTGGTGATGAGAAGTGAATTTGCGTGGAGACCAGCAGTTGCTTGCTCCCTGTCAGCAATCCCGCGTATCTGGGTGCTTGAGTAACCTTGCAGGAGCAGATGGAGGGGATCAAAATGAGTGCTGCTTCAACTTCGTTATTGACTTAATCCCTTTGATGACTTGCGTGCCTGGCATGTGCTTTCTTTGACTTGTCCTTGCTCTCTGTCAGCAATCCCACGTGGAGATTCTGTCTTTTTGTGCAACATCTGATAAGGGGACCTATTTTGGTCTTGGTCAAATCAGTTAAATCAAACCCTGTAAAAAACTATAATTGAAATCAGGTGTTCTAATTTAGATAGTGGTGAGAACCTGTATAGCTTGCTTTTAGGGATGCTAAATTTCTTCCCTGCAGCTGTTGAATATTTGCTATTAAGAGTTTGGGCTTAACTTCCAGCACCGGAGTTAGAGCCCTATCAAGCCATTTCCTTCTCTGAAAATTTCAGCTACAAAGAAACTCAGTGTGGTGCTTTGGAAACTTCAATTTATGCCTATGCAGTTTTTGGAAGTGGTCGTTCTCCAGGTATGCTCCTGTGAGGTGTTTTCTCTTCTCCCAGCATAGTAGTATTTTTGCAGAGAAGCACAAGATTTCATATTTTCTGTTGAATCTGCAAAGCATGCAAGGCCTTGTAAGGGTAGTATCAGCAAATTTGTTGGTTTGACTGAACTTTTTCAGATGAGTGAAGCCCAGAATTGAGAATGTCCAGTATAGCAGTAGTTTAAAATTCTTTACAATACAGGGAGCTCATAAGAATAACTTCATTTTTAAATTTTAGATTAATTTTTAAACCATATTAGAAAAAAAAAAAATTTCCTTTTACCTACCTGTCTTGAACTAAATGAAGTGTTGGTTGATTCCTCACTGGTGCCTCTGTGGATGTAACTTATTGTTCGAGGTCTTTGTGGGCTTTACCTAGCTGTGTCTTGTTTGTCTGAGTGTATGCTAACAAAAAAGTGTATGAAGGTACTGGTATAAAGATTTCTGCTTGAAGCTGTGGTAATGCAGAATGACAGATAAATAATGTATCTCTTATTTGAGTAGTTGGTAACAGTTATATTTCTCTGAAAGAAAGGAAATTGTATAACTCAGTGGACTCTTCTAGGAAATAATCTCTTTTACATATTAGATACTTTATATACATTTGTGTTATAGGGTAAGAAAACTACTTTTAGAGCTGGTGCTGCTGTGTGTTTTGACAATGAAAGAGCTTGCAATACAAATGTTAAGGCTTTTTTCTTTTGTAGGATCACACATTTTTTTCATGTTTTGCAGTTGACTTAGAGTCATTTAGTCACTAGTTATGTGTCAGCTTGTGGTGAGTCACCTCCATGTTGCATGACTGATTTGTCATAGAATGATGGAATGGCTTGGGTTGGAAGGGCTCTTAAACATCCTGTAGTTCCATTTTCCATGCGATGGGGAGGGACACCTTCCACTGGACCAGGCTACTCAAGGCCCCATCCAGTCTGGTCTTGAACACTTGCACAGATGGGGCATCCACAGCTTCTCTGGAAAGCCTGTCACTTCAGCTTAATTTCTGTGTAGATGACAGCTGGGACAGCAACTCTGAAGTCACTGATTGCTATGGCTTTGTTGTGAATAGGACACATGACCCTCTGTTGAGTGGGCTGAGTTCCATACCTTCAGGAGTGTTTGTGGCAATAAAATGACTCCAAATAAAATGCTTGTTGGCAATGTTTGTGTGTAGAAGTCGTACTAATGGAATGCACTTTTTTTCCCCTTCCTCACCTCTGTGTTCTAACTGTGGCAAGCATAAACAGTTACTCAGAGGCCCAAATCTGGCCTTCAATCCAGAGCACTTGACTTTTGACAAGATATAATGTCTGTTTTAGACAACTGTGCTGCACATAGTGATGCTGTGGGAACCAGTCTTGCCCTGCTGTGTCCACAGATGAACTTTGCTCATTTGTTGCTTCATGAAACATCTTTCTTTATTGCTGAAGCTGTGTTTCCATGATTGCCTTGATATTAAGCAGAACTACAACCACACTTGAACTAAGGTATTAGGTGCTGCCTGTGTCCCACCTTTATGGAGCTGCCCAGATGTGTCTGTCCTATAGTCTTTACTTTCCACACCACTCAGAGTGGATTTCCCTTCGTGATGTAAAATGTGATGGTACATGATCGGAGCCTCTTGGATGAGGACAACTGAAGTTGGGTATCACACAGAACATCACTAAACTCAGGCTTTAAAAATCAGATGGGCAAGAGTTGGGAGCCATTAATCTTGCACAAGAAGTGCCTGTAGAAAAGTTTCCTCTACTAGTTTAAGTTAATATTGTGAATAGCAAAAAGCAGTATCCAAATGGATGGTAGTAAATGCAAGATACTTTAGGGGGAAGGAAAGAGTTTTGCAGTATTTCAGGGCTCACACTTTGCTAAATAGAAACCGAATTTAGGTGTTTCTGGGTTTTCCTATGTTGCACAGCTGCTCAGATCAAAAGCTTATAATGGTCTCCTTGGCTGTAGGATTGAAACGTGCTCTTGTTTCTAGAAGCTTCTGATTTAGTCTGCCAGGCTGAAGCTATTTGCAAAAAAATCATGGCATTGTCAGAGCAGGAGAGAGCTTATGTGTGGAACTAAGTCACTGGATTTTACCAGTGAGCATAAGCCTAGGGCTCAGTTCTGAAGAATACACAGGTGAGATAGAACAGGTGAGAAAAATAATACAATAATAGAACAATTTTGGCTGGAAAAGACCACAAAGATCATTGAGTCCAACTGTTAACCCAGCACTGCCATTGCTTGAATCATGTTAGATCAGTACACCCGGGGAGAAGTGGCATTAGCTCAGGCCCTGAGTAGCTAAATCAAATGGTTCTTTAATGCATCCTTTGTCTTCTGATCTGATGCTGTTTGTTCTGTAGGAGGAATTTTCAGTGTTATAGCTTGTGTGCTGTACTGCAGTAGGTTCAGGCAAGTATAACCATCAGCTTGTAAGTTACATGGATAAAACCACTCAGACCAACTCTGCATTTTTTTTTCTTCTACATCCCTTGCAGCAGAACTTGCTTTCTTTCTAATGAGAAGGAGGAAAAAAAAAAAGAGAGAAAATGAGAAGAATTAAAGTCCTTGCTTACCTTGCATTCCACCAGAAATCATATTGAGCAACATAAGGAACTTTGCAGACTATTGGAAATTTATGTTGAATAATTCTAGCATTTAGAGGGATAGGGACTGGGATGTAAAAAGCCAGACAACCATACAAGCCCTGGTGTCCTTCAGTGCAGGGCATTAGGACTCACCCCTGCCTGGGTTTATCTGCCATCAGGTCAGCTCTGTCCTGGGTGGACGTGCAACTTCATTCCCTGTTCTCCAAGCCTGTTTCGCATTCAGGCCTGTGCGCTGAAAGTGTCTGTTACAAAAAGAACAACTGGTTGGTGTCCTAACAGGGAGATGGCACCCTCAATGAGATTGTGTATTTAAAAGCTGAACTTGTCTTGGGAGATGAGAGGAGTCACGTCTTTAGGGGAAGAGAACATTGAAAAGGCAGCCTTTTGTCGCTAGCAGGGAGTTTTCCCCACTGATCTCTAAAGCTGAATTCTAAGATGTGTATTTATCAGAAAACACGGTAAAATAAACTTCTTTGAGTAGCTGAGAGTAGCCTGGGAAGGTAAGTAGAGGGCAACACTATTCACTAGTAAACGAGATTGCCATGTCCATGTATCTCTCTCACAACCTTTTCTCCAATGCAAGCAATCAGAAAAGGTGGTCCAATTTTAATCTGTTTGTTCTAATCGGTTTTTAGTGACATGTTAAGGTAATCTTACAGTATTTCATGTTAGACTTCCGACTAACCCTCATTTTAAAGAATATAAACTGGAGCTTTTTAAGCTTCTTGTGCTTGAGGTTTGTCAAAGTAAATTCAAAAACAAACAGCAGTATCCTTACAAAGACAGAAAAATACTGGTATATTTTTCTTTGCTCTAAGTTTGGGTTTTTCTTTCCAGAGCTGTAAACATTATGGTTATGTGTAAAGTTACCAAGTAATTCTCTGAATGTAAGACATCTTTGTTGTCTGTCTCCATAATTTTGACACAACTACTGAAGTAGTACTGTCCTTATTAGGGGTAGAAAAAATAGTGCTTTGAATTACTCTTTGCTAGTATCATGGGAACC
The DNA here is from genome assembly GCA_013398955.1 of Callaeas wilsoni. Taxonomy (NCBI): domain Eukaryota; kingdom Metazoa; phylum Chordata; class Aves; order Passeriformes; family Callaeidae; genus Callaeas; species Callaeas wilsoni. Next base: position 59,022 of record VWPU01006459.1, read on the forward strand.
AGTTGTAATTGAGCTTCTCCAACATACAATTACATGCTATCTGGTATGTGATACAACTGTGGTTTTCAAATGTAAGCACAGGCAAGCTGTGGAGAATAAAATTGCACACACACCTTTTAATAAGGAGAGCCACCTTCATGTGTGTTCAGTTTACCCTTTTGCTTCTTGCAGGGCAGGAGTTTTATAGTTCAAATGCAAACCAGCCAGTTTATATGCAGATTTTATGGGACTACCATACAGAACAGTCTCGCAAACTTTTACAGCCAAGAGCAACTTCTTTCCCTTATCTGTATATAGTGCACGTTCTCACACATAAAGCAATATCTGTGCCATGCAGTAAGACTTATGACATGGCTTTGAAAAGTATTGCATCTCTCAACCACTCTGCTCGTATCTGTGGATTCATGCCCTGCAATGAACAACTGGTGCTCCTGTCTCCTCAGCAAGTTCTAGCAGTGTCACTTACTTGTTTCTTTCTTCAAAGAAGCCTACCAGAGGAATATGACCAAGGCAACCTATATTCAAACCTTCTATCATTACTTTTTTAAGAAAAAATTAAGATTTTGTATTTAACATCCACAGGCTTTTAGTGCAATTAAGGAGATTCTTACCTGCACGATAACAGAAAATGAACAGTATTATATGCCATATTATCTCTAAGGATGTAAGAAAGGGGAGCTTGTAGAGACTCTTAAGGGAGAAAGAAGAAAAGGGTTTTTAAGCTATTCTGTGAATTTTTAGACTCCTGGGCCTGGTATATTTATTCATGCTCCTTGTAATAGTACCAAGCAAAAGAATATAATGTGTTTTTCCCCAAACTAGACATAATAAAATTTATAAGTGTTTTCATATTTGTACTTAAAAAATTCTTCAAGAGGTCTTTGTACCAGACACTGTAAAACTTTATAGCAAAGAGGTAGAGTTTTTTTCCTAAAAAGGTTTCAGTCAAAGAAAGAGCCCACTCTGGCATTCCTAACTATGTATGCTTTATTTGAGTAATAATCAAGTTTACTAGTATGCCTTTGAGAGAGCCTAAGTAATTAGTAGCTGACTGTGTAATCAGTCTGAGTAATGCTCCTGCAGCAGTGCAGGAGTGCACTGTGCAACTTCAGTGCAAGTTAGAAGGTGACTGTTCTGCTTGTAAATGAGCAATGTCTCTTTTTCACAGTCTAAATGTAAAGATTTTGAACTTGAGGGTAAATATGCATTTATGCCCTTTCCCTTATTTCTGCACCTTTTCAAAACAAGATACAATAGGGTTTATTTATTTATTTTTTTAATGACTGTGTTGCCTTTTTTTTTCTTTTCTTTTTCCTCCACTGCTTCCATCTCTCTTCACTGTGGTTTCATGACTGAACCATTGTGAAATATTCAGCTAGTTTTGTTGATCTTAAATCAGAGCACTTGTTGGGCAGGGGAGGCCTGGAAAACTTCAGTCAGGCGGTGTTCCCCCCTAAAAAGTAAATGAAAATATCATAACTGACCTGTCAGGGGCAATTCCGACCCCCCTGACTCAGCAAAGACTGGCCTGTGGCTGCAGGAACCCTCCAACTCCAGCTGCACGTGGGTCTGAGGGATCTCAGTTGATGGGGGCCAGTTGGGCTCTCTGGGTGTGGATCTGGGTTTCACATTTGTAATGAAAAAGGCTTAACTGCCTTGGCTGCTATCTTAAGATACGTGCAGCTTGGTTTCATGCTTGTCCAAACCTGTTTTGTTCTTCCTGGCGGCAGACTCTTCTTGCTGCAGTTAACAGTGCTGGGAAGGTGGGGGGATGGAGAGCCAGGCTCCGTTATGCCACTTTGGGAAGTTTCAGATTTCCTTGCTGAACACTGTGGGGGCTCTCCAGGACAGTTCAGCCTAACCTGTTGGTGGGCACGTTGTTGTGAGGATAACATGCAAACATGAAAGCCCTGAGAGTCTTGACGCTTTGCTGGATGGCACAGCTAGCAAAGGGCCTGGGTAACTTTTTAGGAGGAATTCCTGATTGAAGAGAGTGAAACAAGGCCCTGCTGCAACATGTTGGCTGACCAGTAGCAATGCTCACTGACCCACAGTGCATCTCCAGTGGTCATTTGCTGGAGACTGCTGCTGTTGTCTAAGCACGCTGGTCCTGGGGAAAAGTTAGATTCCAAGGACAGAATATACTCTGTAGAACTGTAAAATAAGATGGCTTTGCACATTTTTGAAAATAATGTTTATGATGATTTTTGATGCTGAAATCTTCTTGATTAGTTAACCTATCAGAATACATTTTTAAGAAAAGCCCAAATTTTTGTTTACTGTATAGAAATTCAGCATTATTCCAGCTTCTTCCTCCTTTCTCCCACCTTTCACCTGTCAGTTACTATTTTTGCCAAGTCACCTGATCAGCAGTAGGAGGAGAGGGACCCCCTGCCCTCCGCAATGACCCGTGGATGTCTGCTGGTAGGGAGGCGAGGTCCCTTGCTCCTTCCCTCTGCAGACACAGAGTCTTTTGTCACGGTGCTGCTATCAGGGCATGCGAGAGCAGTGCCTCTTGGGAGGGATTATTGCATGTTATTATTGCAGACTTGGGCAGCCAACCCTGCAGTAATCATACACTGTCAGGTTCCCAGCCACAGAAGCAGCACTGTGGACTGGGCTGTTGAGGTTCAGTGTCTTAGCCTCTGAGAAGAGGGGTTTGCTGGGGTGCAGAGCTGAAGCTGATCTTCTCTTTATCTCTGGCAAAGCCAGTAAATCCATGCCTGCTGCATGAAGCTTTCTGTCATGGCCTCTTGCCGCTTTTGGCACTGCCATGGGTTGTGGTGAGCTTCACTACTGGGCCCAAGGAGATCAGCAGGAAAGCTGAGGGAATGATCAATCTCTTCCGAGACCCAGGCCAGTTCTGTACGTGGACTGCCATGGGCCTCTAGAGCACATGTACTGAGATCCTGGTTAACACACATTGGTAGGAGGAAACTGTACTCATGCTGTGTGAAGCCAGCTGAGATTCAGTTCCAGCCTAGACTATGATATAGGGCTAAAGCTTTTTCTGTCCCAAAATGGTGCTGCCCCTGCCAACAGTTATAAAAGGCACTGGCTAATTCTGAGTGTGGATAAACCACCTGCACTTACTTTTTTTTAATTTGACAGTGCTTCCATGCTAGCAAAAAATAATTTGTTGATATATAGGGTGCCTTCTCAGGCAAGAGAAACTATGCTGTTGTGGGACTCAGAGCTAAGTAGGGTAGGTTAAAAGGCAGCTTTGGACACCTGCTGAGAGCTGGTCTGTCACTGCCTGCAGTATAATTACAATTACCTCTGCATGTCAGAACCAGGCACAGGAGTAAGAAGGGGTCACCTCCTCCTGCAGTTGTCTAAGGACACCTTCCAGTTATGTTAGGTTGGAACTGGAAAAAATCCCAGCTGCTGTTCAGCTGAATTAGTGGGTGTAGTGACAGAGGCCTTGCCGTTTCTTCTCAGATAGCATTTTCCAGAAAGCCTGATGAATTGTTTTCAGATCAGCACGCGTGGTAAAAGTTAACTTTGAAACGGCATAGCCTTGTTGACTAGGCTGCTATAGAAACTGTACTATGTGCTTAGGTTTGGGGAAAATGGCCAGTGTTTCATGTTCACCTGCCCATAATTCTGCTTTGAGCATTCTCCGTTGTGTGTTATGGGTCATCATGTCCATATTTGTTTTCATGGACAGATGTCCTTAGGAACTCCTTGTATTTAGGGCTTCAGTTCCTCCCTTTTCCACCTCTTGCCCTCTCTCTCCTCCCCCCAGTGTAAGTTACCATTGTACACCTGCAAGTTTTGGGGGAAGGGAAGTTGAGTAGACAGTTACCTCGTTTAAAGGACCTCTTTGAGCTGTAGATAAAATATGCCCTTGGCTGTCTTCCTAGCAGTATAGCTGCGTCAAAACCTCTCACTGCAGGCAACCTGCAAGAAGAGCAGGTAGTAAACGCTGGCTTAATGAAAAGCCCCTCTGATCCTTCAGAAATGAGAAAAGAATGAGTAAGGGGCCAATGTTCAAGCCAGTGTTGTACCCAGTTCCTGTTTTCTGGACTTGAGCAACAGTAAGTAGTGCCAGGGGTGTGGGTGGGAGTGTGGCGTGCCAGTAAAGGGGAAGGGTTGGTTTGTCTTTACAAGGCAATTAGGGATACTGTAGAAATGCCATTTTGTAATATTGTAGGGGGAAAAAAAAGATTAAAAGTTAACTGTAAAAAGAAATATAAAAGGGCTTTTTCTGCCTTCTAAAACAAATAATTCATGCTTCAATTTTAGGTTTTCACAAGTGGAAATAACTTAAAGCGGGGAGAGGCATAGGTTAGATATTAGGGGTAGAATCTTCACACAGAGGGTGCTTGGGCACTTGAACAGGTTTCCTAGGGAAATGGTCATGGCACTAAGCCTGACAGAGTTCAAGGAGCATCTGGACAATGCTGTTAGTTACATGGTTTACTTTTAGGTAGTTCTGCAAGGAACAGGGAGCTGGACTCCATGATCCTTAAGGGTCCCTCTCAACTTGAGATAGTCAATGATCTTGTGATCTCTGCAAACTCATACAGAGCTTTGTACTGTCTCTCATTTAGATTTTTTATTCTTGTAACATAAAGGCAAAAACTCCCTAAAACTAATTCTTCTTTTTAAACAAGCAAATGTGAGAATAGACCCTTACCTAAATTTCACTGGAGCAGGTTCAAAAGAACTTGAAAACAAATCCCTCAAAGATAATTTCAAGCCCTACCGGTTCACTCTCATGTCAATCTCATGCCTATTCTGCTTCTCTGGAAATGTGTCAACGCATAAAGATCTAAAAGGTGTTTCTTTAAAATTAAGGCAGGAGGGTCCTACAGGAGCAGGCACATTGCTGTTGTGAACAAAAGGTTGTTTGATTAAAAAGCTGAGTACAATCAAACATGGTTGCCGTGAAGCATACAGTACTTACATTAGCAAAAATCAAGACAACATTTGGAGAAATTAAAAAAAGGTAAGCGAGGGAAACAAATTGAGTTTCATAGTTAAAAGTTGTCAAGAAATCAGAAAGCTGAGATTGCGTGTTTAACTTCCTCTATGCATATACAAGTTGTTGTGTCTTTCATTCACAAACAGCTTTAAAAATAGGCAGTGCAGAGGGTTTTTTGCCCTCAGCACTGGATTCATGACTAATGCCTGCCAGTATCCTATTCTTGCTCTATATATTTTATTGCCCCAATGTATTTAGGGTGTTTCACATAACATTTACGTTTCTGTTTCAAGTAAGAACATTAATTTGTTGTCTGACAACCCTTTTGTGTTACTGGTGACATTTAGGTCCTCCCTGGGGTGTGTGCAGAACAGACAGGGAACCAGTTGACTGACAGCTGGACTGACGTGCACCTCTGTCAGTGTTTCAGGGACTGGGCACTTTAAATTCAAAATTAAATGCATGTGTAGGTTGAAAAGCAAGTTCTTGCCTTGCCATCTGGGACAGGGTGTTTCCAAAGGGGCAGATCTCCCTGCAGGGAGGTGCTGGGCAGGAGAGGGCACCAGGAGGGAAATTGGGACCATAATGGCAAGGGGCAGAGGTGTGAGGGAGGGAGGAGAAATTACTGGAAATAGAGGAGGTTTTGCAAGAGGAACACAGAGGTAGAGTTGGTGGTGAAAGCCCTGGAGGAGAAGCATGCTTTGCTCTGTGGCCAGCGGTGTAAGACCTGCAGGAGGAGAAGGTGTGAGCCAATTGGGTCTGGGAGGTTACTGCTCGAGCCTCTGTGGGTGGTATCGTTCAGGATGGAGATAGCTGAGGGTTGTAGGACCTTGCAGTCCTCCCTGACTGGTGCATTACTGTGAGAGTGCACTGTATCATGCCGCTAGTAGCCAAGTGCAGTCTGCACTGGCTCTTCTCCAGCCTGGCTCCTGGGTATCTCGGTTGTCTCACGGCTGGCGTGAGGGTGGCCCTGGCACTGGAGCCTGCTGGGGTGTTCCCACAGGTCTGCCAGCTCCTGACACCCAGCCAGTACCGGGTGAGCGAGCCACGAGCTGGAGCAAAACCTTTGGTGTCTGGCTGCATCTGACCAGAGCTGAGGGATTGGTTGCAGCCTGGTAGGAGGGGTGAAGGAAACCTAAGCCCTAAATTGTCTCAGCACATGGAAATTTGATGTGAAAACCATCCATTTCCATGCAAAAACTTTTCTTCTGGGTCTGTTTTCTTTTTATTCCCTCCCAGCCCTCTGCAGCAGCAGCCTTGCAGGGAGAGCACCCCAGCCCAGTGGCTGTGGTCCTGCTGTGCGGGGGGACCAGCTTGCACTGGGTTAATGCAAGGACCTTTCATCCATTACAGCTGGTGTTGTGGCGGACCCTCCTTGGTTTTGGCAATAATACAGCGGTGATAAGTGCCACGAACTTTCCTGATGGGAGATGCCTACCAGGCAGCTGTGCCTGGTGACAGCTCCCCGGATAGCTCCTGGTCTCCCTCTGCATGACTTCATGCGGGTGGGACAATTCCAGCAGGTTTTGCGCACCATTGGCACCCACAGGCCATGGAGGCTATGCTGGCAGCCCAGGCGGGGGCAGTTCATGCAAAGTGTTGGGGTGAGAAGAATGTAGAGGGATGAGGCCAAAAGGCTCACAGTGGCATTGCTCAGGTTTTGTTTGGAATCCCAGAGAGCATCACTGGACTATGACCTTCTCTGGCGAGCCTTCATTTGGGACAAGGCTTGCTGTACAGGGATGGTCCTTCAGAGCTCCAACTCCCATAGAAACATTGCCTCTGATTTCATTTCTGTGGAGCTGCACACAGGCTACTCCTATTCTAGTCTTGGAGACAGTCCAGTCAGCTATATGCAGGGCTTTTTCCCTTTTTTATTGTGTTCTTAGAAAAAAGACCTACTGAGATTAATTGCTTTGTGTCTCAAAAAAGCTGGTATAATTTGTAGGCTGCTTATTGACCATAGTTGTTCCACTTCTTGATAGTGGGGCATATTATTCAAATTCGGCTTTGTGCATTCAATTGCAAATAGTCATTGTTTATTTCTATGAATCACAGAATAAATACAAATTTGAAACTGAAAGTTTCACTTGAGCTTTAACTAACATAGAGGGGAAAGCTAATGCTTTCAGTGCCTGGCAGTGTCCATACGCGCGCTTTTCCATTGTGTGAAAAATAATAGATAAAGGGTGAGAGTTTTTAGTGTTCTGGTCTTCCTCTTGAGGAGATCATCAGTTTTTACCCCCTTGCCCTTTGAGCTAGTTAAGGTGATGTGCACTGAAAGCAAAAGGAGTTGCAATTACATCTGTTTACTGGGTGCTCCTTACAGTAACACTGATTTGGGAGTGCCTTTGGTGGGCTGTCCCAAGACAGATGGAGGATTGAACCCATGGGGAACATGGGTCCAGACCTTCTGTTTCTCTGCTACAAGACAGGGTCTGCTCTCTGCCTCATCTCACAGTGATGTGTGGGTCAAAGCCTCCTCCCTGGGTTTCTGTGCGACTGGAGCTGGTCAGACCTTGCTGACTGGCTACATGTCAGGGAGCTGGAGACACGTGCTGGGGTACATCTCCTGTGTCCTGCCCTTGGACTGCTTCACTTGGTTCAGCATTGTGGGGAAGCTTGGGCAGCTGCAATTCTCTCACTTCTTTGTTCAGAAACAGAAAGGAGCACTTTTGCAGGGTGAAGAAGGTGCTGGTGACACGTAAGGGATGTTGCACATTTTCCGTAGTACTGCCGTCGCAGTATTTATACGTGGGCTTCTTAAACTTTGAGCTTTGCAGTGTCTGCAGGTGCTGTAAGTTCTACAAGGTCACTTGGAAAGAAAGTTAGAGATGCACCTTTTTGTTTTTTCCTTGTAAGAATTATATGGACTGCCTAGAGGCTTGGCTTACAGTAGTATAATCTAGGTAAAATGGATGTGTTTAGTTCAAATTAAATTTCTTAATTGTCTGTGTAGGAAGCCCAGTCGAAGGGTCAGAAGTGCTGAACCTGTAATTAGAAGCTTGTTCATCCTTGATGACAGAGCTTGTCTGTGAAAGGAAATAGAGAGTAGAGTAAATAAATACCTCTTGTGCACTGGGCGTTAGGTGGGAAGTGTTGATCAGACAAGATTGTTGACAGTGGTCAGCACGTAGGAGAACAACAAAGAGGCACAATTTAGTGGGTTGCTGAGCTCTGCTGTGGCACTGGCCAGGGCTGTCATCTTGGCAGGGTGCTTCCCCACACCATGGAGCTTGGGAGCAAGAAGGGATATTCTGCATGGGTGTGAGAACCTGAAAGTTGTAGTAGGAAAGCCATTTGGGGAGGGGCTGCAAGCCATCACTGGTGCTGTTGCTGCTGGAGGGTGGGGAGAGGATGGGAAGGCTTCAGGGCAGGCTCCCAGCACTTGAACCTGGGAGCAGCTCCTGACACAGATGTCTCTGGCCTCGATGAGTCTGAGAAGTGATGTGAAATGGGGACTGAGAGGAAGGGTTTGGAAGGGGGTTGATTGATAGGACGAAGAACAAAGACTGAAAATGGCAGGAACCAAAGTGAGCAGAGGGTAAGGATAAAATGTAGGATTACCACAATTTACAGGCTGTGTATTACTCAGCTGATTGGGTGGGTACAGGGATATGCAAAGTGGGCATTTAGACATCTTCCATCAGAGATCAAGATTAACATCTAACAGGTAAGGGAGGCCAGGGAGTGCAATGGTTCCCAGCATAAAAGGGGGAGAATTTTACAAAACAGGTGGGAAATAGGCTGATTCTCAGTTGATGTGTGTATGGGATAGTTGCTTGAAGAAAAGGCCGGTAAGTCACAGATAGCAGATTGGTGGTAATTTTTTCCTGACATCAATAAATGTTTTACATAAACTTATTTCATTTTTCTCCGTAGTTTCATAGGAAAGAAACTTCATTGTGGAGTTTTCTGGTTACTTTGCTAGAGATTAAATTATGTTACATCAAAGCAAGCCTTGGGCCCTGGTACATCTTGTTGTCCGAAAGATTATTTCGGAACTACGCCATGGGTGTCTAAGGTCAACTGTTACAGAAAAGTAGTAAATTGCTGGACAAAAACATTACTTGCATTGCACTCTTGTCATGATTAACTGTAGAATTTTAAAATGTCAGTACTGCTTCTGCTTTACATTTGATCTTAAATTGCTTTAGATTTATAAGAGAGCACCTTTGTCCTGTATTATAAGTATCTAATTAGACAGTAGATCTCTCTAGGAAAAAAGGATAAAATACTACATTTTTATTTTTGTTTTTTATCTCTGGGTCCTTGGTCTTGTCATGATTTATTTTTCTCCCTGGAACGCTGCATTCCACAGCTTGTAATGGCCTCCTTTTTCTGCTTGGACTCATCTATAAAGACATTTTGTAAGATTTATTGCATTCTTTCAACTTCTAAACACAAGGGAAACGCAAACGATGATCCTCAGTTCAGACCAACAGCAGAGAATGAAAAAGAATTAATATTTGTAAGTGGATGTTTCTCTGGACAGTCATGTGTGTTTGCTGGGCTATGCTTATCTCTGCTGTGAGGCCAGTGACAATAAGCAAGAAGATGCCTCAGAAAGCAGAGGGCACTGATGTCGTGAACATATGAGCCAAGTCCTCTGGAGCTGCTCTTGAGTCATGGATTTTCATGAACATCACGGTAGCCATTGGGATTAACCCTGTGAAGAGTTCATGTAGGGCAGTCCACGGGACAGCAACAGGAAGACTTTGGGCTCTACTTTTTGGGTCAGTTAGTTTTGCTTTCTGATGCTTGTGGACTGCCCAGATGCTGTAGCAGCCTGTTTTCTAGTATCGCAGGAATTAGTGAAAAAATTGTGGTTGGTTAGTTGGTTGGTTGTATATTTTTATCTTGTAAACCTGTCTCTCAGATGATTTCTGTACAATAGCTCTTTGTCTTTGCTTTCCCTGTCGTACTGACTTTTATGTTTACCATATTTTACACTATCCTTCTGGTTATATGGATTTGAGCAACTTCATTTAATTTGAGTGTGTGACAAAACTTTTAATATTTCCTGTTTATGTGTTTGGATATCAGGATTCTCTTCTGTAAGGCCCTGCAGTTTATAGAGTACACCTAGGGTTGATTTAAAAAATTTCTTGTGCGGGAAAGAGAAGTCAAGGGAGGTTGGTTGCTTCATATCTGTTACTCCTACCAATAAACCCTCTTGATTTATTGGAACAAGACTGACAACAGGGACATGTTAAGCTGCATAACCATGTCCAAGCAGGCTGTACTTGGCATCAGTCAGGCAGTACCACATTCAGCATGTGTTATTAATGGCGAGGCTATGGCAGGTGACTGACTGGTGCAGTTGCTGCCCACATGGTGGGTAATGGGTCACTGTGTAGAAGGGGTTGTTTTAAAATGCTTGCAGTATGTGAACTCTTCAGTAGGTGACCTTGCATGTTTTCAGAGAGCAGTTTCAGTAATTATCTAGGGCTTCCTAGGTGCATATGAGCCTACTTCTGCCATGAAATAAAAATCTCACAGAAATCTCACTAAAACAATGAAGGTTGTAATTGAAATACTGATTTGTTGATCAGGAAGCTTTTGGAGTACCTTCTCACTTTCTCCCATCCAATATGGGTCATCAGCACCAGACCGAAACCTCGTCTCCTCGTGAAAAACAGCCTGAGGGATTCAGTTGTGTATGGGCTCCATGCAGGCTGGAAATCCCAAGTGTGACTTGTAGCTTTTGTAAGAAGTGGGGATTGTGTGGGTTTTCTGATGTACATAAGCACTTAATTTAGCATTCTCTTAAACTCACTTGACTCAGCTGTTGTGAAATCTCTTGATGCCATTTAATGATCTGATTCAAGCAGGGATTTCTAAAATTTGGCATCGTGTCACAAAATGGTACCATAAGAGAGAAAGCATGTGTACTCCTGTCATTGAGAGCCTACTTTGACATACTTTATCATGTTAATAAATTGTATTAGAAATTAAATCATTTGTTAAAACATAATTTCCATTAGATCTTGAGCTTAGGGGTATTTTTTCAGTGCAAAAAATTAATTTTATATTGTTTTGTGATATTACTCTTAAAAGGAAGGCTTGAAAGACAACTCTTTTTTTTTCCCCCCACATGCCAGATTAATTGTGCAGGATAGCATTGGTACCCTGGCTTTTTAGGCCACTTCCTCATTCGAGTCCCTTTATGGCATGTTCATCACAGCACTAGTAAGCCATGGTAGGGACAGCAGGGCAGTTTTGAAGGGTTCTCCTTTCCCAGTGAAATGCACTTGACTGTTGATAGGCTGAGTTTGCTGTTTTGTCTTGTATTCTTGAGCTTGTGCTTTTTCTTGTTGTTCTTTGCATTGGTCCATCCTATCTCAACCTCTAATTTTCATTTCCATAATAACATGGAGAGTTCTTATTTTGCATGCTGTCTCTTTAAGGTTTAATTTAGAGTTTTCCATCTATTCAGCATGTTTATTGTCTTGAACCATTTATATCTAGAAAGGAAAGAAAATTTTGCTGAATTCTCATTTAGGCTTGTCTTAAATCTTATTCAATTTTCCTGCATATTTCACTTGACCTTCCAGAAATGCTGGGAGGATCCTTGAGGATGGATGTTCCTGCAGTTTGCCAACAGGGTCCTCTTGAAGTTCAGCAGCCAACTTGGTCATCTTCCTGTTCTTTGTGCTGACCCTGCAGAGTGGCTCAGGGTTCCTATTTCCTGAGGATTTCAAGTGCTGTAATATTTCATAACATGATCTTCTAGTTAGTAATGATAAAGTTCAAGGTAGTTTTTCCACGTCCTTATCCTAATAAAGGCGTGATTCAAGATGAAATAAAACAAAGCAGGCCTTTCAGAGCATGAGCAGCAATGCAGCAAAAAGCAGCCCGTTTTAAGGAGTTGAGGTCTGTACATGTGATCCTGCAGCCCTTTCTCATGACTTCGATCTTGCTAGACAATTTTGATCAAGTGTCACAGTGAGTTTAAGAAATCTGAGGGATGCATGATTCTGGTAAAAATTTTTAAAAAGCAAAAGTAGCTAATCAGTGAGAGGAGCTCCTCCTCCTTTCTAATTTGGGTGGGAGCCATTATTAGAAGTTGGTGTGTTTTCTAGCTGACTGATGCACAGTCCTATCTCTGAGTCATCTCCCAGAACAATTTCCTCACCCAAACAAGAAGGCAGTGTGTGGGAGAGATGGAAGTATTAGAACAACTAGACTGAAGAAGAGAAAATAGTGAGTTTGAGTGAGAAGGATGAATCTGCAGAGACCATTTTCTGCAGTGCTGCCACATGCAACTCGTTTGTCATGTTGTTTTTCTTGGTGTTTGTCTGTGAATTCTTTACATTAATAAATATGCTGAGTGGTGTACAAGGTGCTCTTCCTACCCTACTAACCTGTGCATCACTTGTCAAAGAATAGACATCAGAAATATGGAGGTTATCCTCCTAGAAGTGATATTTTGCTTCCTTTCCATGTTCACATGAGATGCACTCACAGGATATGTGTAATCCCCTTTTGCTTTCCTGATTCTCTCACTGAGTCTGTTTTTTCTGTGTACAGGATGATACATAGCCTCTGTTAAGTTGCTTACTTTTCTAGGATTTGTTCTCCTTACATCGCTTTTATTTCCAAATCCTTCGGCTTGTGGTATTTTTGTTCTACAGTATGACCTTTGAGTTTTCCTTTGAGTTCCTGACTAGGAACTGCAGTTTATAACTTTTGAGATGTAATCACCTCTAATTCTTGCACTTTGTGTCGTTAGTCTTGGGACTGCTAGCACAATTTTCAGCCCCAAAAGTTTCGACATCAGTAGATGCTCCTCACATTTGTTCTGTCTATTAGATGTTCTGTCTGGACCACATGTTCCTACAAGTGGCTGCTTTCTCCATCTTGGCAGGGTCCCTCTGCCCTGTACAAATCCTTGTCCTGTTATCTTTATGATTCTTCACCACAAAATAAGGCTCTAATCTCTCTGTGTCTGTCTTTTTCCCTCAGCCAGGGATTACGCTTAGAATGCTCTGAATCTATCGGAACTTTCTGATGGTTTGGTCACATAACCTGTTGATGTCTGTGATGCCTTCCGGCTCCTGTCAGAAATTTCTTTCTTGGATCTCCTTTTGTCCCCAGCCGTCCTTCAGTATGCTTTGTGCAGGTGCGAGTGACGTCTGTAACGGTGTGGTGGTCTGTGCCAGCATTTGTTATGTTTAGGATATCATTTTAATGAAGAAATATCTTCAGACTGTACTCTTCTGTCAGCTGTTAGGATATCGGAGTACAGAGCTTCGGTGTTTACTCTGATCTGCCTTCAGCCTCTTGCTTCTTCAGCCTCTCGTTCTCACTTGTCTCAGCAGGGCAGACAACATCACTGTTTAACTGGATGGCCTCCTACAATGACACTTGTTCAGTCTTTCATTGCCAGGAACATACATAAGGTTTTATGCTGAAAAACCTCTGAGAGGTTTCTTCCTCCTGTGCAGAGGTGGCCTCTCAGGCAGTGCTGCACAGCATGAGCCCCAGCCCGCAGCAGCATTCCCACAGTGCTCGCTGGTGCTTGGCTGACAGTTATGGCTCTGCTTCCGTCTGCTGCATAAATATTATTTTAAAGGATTTTGGAAGGGTTTGGGTTTTTTCTAATGTTCCACATTAGTATTTCCACAAAGTATTTGCATTAATTCTATTCTTTGACTTTTTAACACTAAAATGGCACTATTAGCAGGGACAAGTATTGCCTGAGGAGCATTGGCTATGAGATGTAGGCATATGTCTATTAGGAAGAGGTGCCAAGATGTAAATTTGCAGGAAATGGGATGCTGAATTCAAAATCAATTGTTTTGTAGTCTTTATTGATGTTATTAGCATTCATAGAAGTTTAACTAGATTGAGGATGTGTACATGTTCTTAGCATATTTGTGATATGCTTTATGTTTTACAGAAGATACGTAGAAGCGTTTTGCAACCAAGTATTTAAATCATGTCTTTTTTAGAGCTTTTACTGTTTAAGAACTGGCTTCAGAAATTAGTCCCAAAAGTCAATTAAGAAATCGGTTGGCTTATTCATTTCTAAATATCTGCTGCACACAGAACTTAGATTGCTACTTGCATTAGGAGTAATGACTGTTTCCTGACTGGAGAGTTGAATGGAAACACTTAAGTGGATTTCAGATCAAACATGTGAACACTTGCGGCCTATTAGAGTATTAATTTTAATTTGCTGTTTTGCACAGTCAAACATTTCCTCTCAGAGCCATTGGACTCTAAGTGGGTTTTACTGTAAAAGGTGGTTGGTTGGTTGGTTGGTTTTGTATTTTTGGGAATGGTTATTGCTTGCTTTATTTTTCTCTTGATAAAGTCTAGCAGTAGTCCAGTGTGAAACAAGATTGCATTTGCCTTTAAACAGGAAAAGCTCTTATAGTCCTTAGTGCACTGTCAGTATGTTCTAGTTTATGACCCATGTAGGTATTTGGGGCTTCAGTCAGTGTCAGAGAAGCTTTAGAGGAAGGTTATTCTATGCCAGGCTATTCTATTTTGCAAGTCTGCATGCTGATAAGCTGGATAGGAGATATGAATGGGTATGAAAGCTCCATTCTCAGACAGGAGGTTTTGAATCTGTGCTCTGATTAATACTGGTTTTGTTTCCCCTCTTTCAGGTATTCACTTACAAACAGAGCACGATCACACACCAAAAAGTATCGCCTATGCATCAAACAAGCACAGAGAGCGTGGAAGACATGGCAGCACTCGTAGATCTCCACGAAGGCTCCATTATGCACAACTTATTCCAGCGATATCAGCAAGATAAAATCTATGTAAGTTTTTTCTAAAATTAAGAAAAATATCCAGAGGGGAATGTTTTTGAATGTTTAAGTGCTATATGTGTTTTGCTGTTCTGTGCTATCTCCTCTCCTAATGCTTTCCAATTCCTTGTGTATCCACATAGAGCTGAAGCATGCCTCATGTAGTGACTTCTCACCCACAAATGATGGAAGGAGCAGGTAGCTCCGGCTGGACGCACAGTCCCTTGGAAATCTTGAAAACCTGGCATGCTACATACACTTCTAGATTTTCAGTGGCAGGGTTGTGTAAAGGACTCTCATTTTCCTCTTCTCCTTTAGACTCTCTGTCCCAACAACATGTGCTATGTATGTCACCAGAGAAGATGTGGCGGAACTTAGTCTGCCACTGCCATTTGAGATCCTGTTAGGCGAAGATCCAGTTCTGATCAGCTTCCCCTGTTGTATTGTAGTAGAAAGGTCATTATGAAAGAAGCATATGATTGTCAAGATGAGCATTTGTGCTGTTAAATAAAGATAGTTGGAGTTTGGGGTCTATGAGAACAGAGAGCTGTTTATCAGTTTCCAAAACTAGGAATTAGTCCACACAGAATTCCTTTTCTTAATACTGTAATGAAGATTTTTATGATGAGGTTTACCTGCTCCTTCAATATTTTCATTAATCTTCAGCTAACTAGATTCAAATCTTTCCCGAGTCTGCAACTGCACTAAACATGAAAAAGATGCAAAGAATATTAGCAGCTGCTACAGGTTGCAAAATTGCACTTTTCAGTGGTTCAGTGTTTGGCCATTTTAGTTTGGGTTTTTTTACTAATAATTGCAGAACACAATTTTTGTTTCGTCACATGTCTGGGCCCTTGATTTGACCATATACATGCGTTATTTCAAGCTTCATCTACTGAGTTTGGCTTCTTATTTTTAAATATTAACATATCTAAGTGAAGAAATAAATTTTCCCTGTATTTAAGATTTGATAAAAAGCAAAAAAAGGGCACAATGAAATAATATTCCTTTGCACATTACCCTAAAGGTGGCTGGCATGGGGAATCCTCAATACTGAGGCAGTTCTCTTTACATAAGTCTTTATGTATATGTTTTTTCTCAAAACAAGTGAGCTGTTTTACCTTTCAGAAAAATCAGCAAACAGAAAATGAATAGCATAAATTTCCTGCATGTGCAAGGAAAAAACATGTACTTGATAAAAGTTTCGTTTTCCATCAGTGTTGTTATATTAGCATATTGTACTCAGTGTGAGTCAAAATAAATATTGTTTCATGATGTGCACTCACATAGAGGACACGCCCCCTTTTTAAAAAGCGTGAGGATATGAGGGTGATTTTTTTGATGAGACATAGAACAGCCTTGTTCTGAAGAGACATGTCCTAGCTTCTTTCTTAGCTTGTCAAGGCAAGTTCAGGGTGTTCTTATCCTCGATGCTTAGTGCGGTGTATGTTTCTAGACAAACAGGTTTGTGTGCTGTTAGTGATGATAGATCTGCAGTTGCTACTGAGTATGCATTGTCCCTTCAATTTTGCTACTTTAACTGCTTACTCTTTTGAATCCACCTGAAAAATTATTGAAAAGGAGTTGGAAAGAAACGTGTGTTTTGAAATGCATGTGAAAGCCTCTGTGTTGCCCTATATGTGTAACCAGGACCTGACTGAAGAACCGTCTTCTTTTCTCCAGCCTCATTGGCATCCCACTCCTACTGCAGCAATAGTAGTGTTTTAGCAGGAAAGGGTTTCAGGAACAAAAATCCCCCAAAAAGCTGATTGAATGTCATGAGTAATTTTATGGAAGTTCATAAATATAGGAGCATGTATTTTAGAGGGAGGTGTTGTCATTGCAAAATGAGCTCTGTCATTTTTAGCCAAAATTTCTTCATTGTATTGAGCAATTCAATGGTATTTTAGTGTTTAATATTTAAAAAAAAAAAAAAAAGACTGAAGATACGTTAAGTTTACTATTGTCAAAGGTGACTTTGCATTCAAACTTGCTCGATCATTCTGCTTTGGGACCAAACTTGTTCTAGTACAGGACAGTAGAAGCCATTAGAGTTTATGTCAGGAACAATCAAAACTTTCCAGATTATACATTTGCCTTTTCCCTTGACCAGGAATGGCTTCAGTCATTGTAGTTCACACATTGTCTCTTGTATCTGCCTCATTACCTTGGCTATATCTGTCCCTGGTGCATTAGGGATGAATTGGAAAGGCATGTGCCACTCTTCACCGTGGGTTTAGGGGCTGATCATCCCATTGACAGACTTCTTACCATCCCCAAATACAGACCACCATATAATTGCTGTGTTCTGGCTTTTAGCTTGCAGATCCCTTTTTACCTCAGTTCTGTGCACCTCCTTGTCCACATCCTGAGTAGGTGGAAGAGATACGCAAAGGTGTATGCTGTAATTTTTTGAGTTCTATGCTTGTAGTATTACAAATATGTTAGTGTGGTTCTTGAGCATGGCAGGTTTTTCTTAGTTTTCTCAGTGGCATTGAGACCAGGAAGCACCTTTTTACTTTAATAAAGGAATACATTTAGTTGGGATTTCAGTTTAGGGACTTGCTTGTTCACACACACATAAAAATCATATTAAGTGCTACATACTTAATTGTAGTGTAAAGTATATATAATTTCAAAAATACAGAAGAAACAAAGGGAAATTTAATCCGTTACTTTCTCAGAAAGACAATTATTTATGCAGATCTTCCACTGTTAACTTGAGCGTTTTTCTGTATTTGAAGAGCTTTTTCTCCAGCAGTGAGAATTTAAATAAATATCTTCAGATGTTTGAGCTCAGTGTAATCTTCTGTTACTTATTAACATTTTTGTCTCACATACTCATACCCATGTTCCTAAACTTTTCACTACTTCCTAATTCATACTACAAAGTTATTTGCTATGGATGCCAAGTTTTTTCAAACATGTCAGTGACTTTATTTGCTGCTGCCAACAACTGCAGCTATAAAGGGTCAGCAGAGGATTTTCTGTATTTCCTGATATCTCTTGGGGAGGGAAGAATATTGACTTAGATTACGGATTATGTTCGTAGTGTGTATGATGCCTGGCTCTGAACATAATGAGTTGAAGCTCTCAGCTGAATCTGTGCTGTTTGTGAGAAGGTGAATGACAAAACGTTCTTGTCTATGTGCAACCATCTTTTTGTATCAGTGTCAAGTCTGTTAACATCTGCTTGTGATACGTTTTGTCTGAATTTCCATAAAAGAGTGTGTGCTTTCCCTTTCTGGCCTGTGAGAAGCACAGGAAGTACAAGTCCTTTCTTGATTCTTCCAGGCAGGCTGATACTGTCTGGTATTTTTTTCAGGCTTTGTGCTTAATAGTGCACTTATCTGAAAGTTTGGTTCTGTGCTGTCGCCACATTTGTTGTTCAGCAAAGAACAAAATTTAGGATGGCAGTGATCATATGGTGCACAGGCTTTCATTGCTACTTCATCTCCCATTTTGTTCCTATTGGGAACAGCAGTGGGTGATCCAGCTGTGGACATCAGCATACAAGGTTTAATGCTCATCTTTGAATGCTCAAATTAGCTTGCATGCTAGACGGGTATGTAGCAAAACATGGAAAGATAAACACTAGTGCTAAAAATGGAAGGTGCCCACATTTGAAAACCGAGCCTTTTGTGAAGGCACTTGAGGGATTTGGTCACCTCTGAAGGGAGGCCATCACAGGGCACGTGGCGTGGAGAGGGCAAGTGCTGCGGCAGCCACTCTTGTCGACATTCAAAGGCAAATTGTTCCCAAGCTGTTGATTCTGGTTTACTTTTAGTTAAGTACACACTGCGGAGCAGACTGGTTCAGCCTTGGAGAGAATGCCATAAACCACACGGCGTGGATCGTGCTGCAAGTTGCACAAATTAGGGTGTTTGGGCTGGCTCTGGGACGAGCTGCAGTTGTCTTGTCTCTGGCCAGTCTGGTTGGTTATTGATGCAGGTGAGCAAATTTCGGAAGAGCAGAGCAGAGGATGAGAGAGCAGCTTTTGTTGAGGTGAGAGACAGGTTGGAAATAATTGCAGTATATATTGTGCAGGTCAGTGCAGAGGCTTTCAGCGTCATATCCACCCTCATTTGCATTAGTTAGAGCAATAAACAAGTTTCAAAGCACTTTTGATTAGTTTTTTTTCCTTTTGAATTACTTAAGAAATGCCAGGAAGGTACATTCCCCTTTGAAGCAATGATGATTTGACACGTGCCTGTCTTGTTTAGGTGGAGGATGTGCACCATGCCCAGAGCGGCATTCTGCTTGGGCGGCAGTGTGGCGGTCCCTCAGTCACCCTCCCCTGATGGGGGGGAGAGTGACCTCCAGGTTGTCCAACAGTTGGGTGTGGTGGCCAGGAAGGGTGAGGAACGACACATCCTATTTTTGCTCACTCTCAAATTAGGACTGCAGCTTGCCTGCCGGCAATTATAACCATCTATTATGTTTGGGTGCATATGTATGAAAAGTTCTGTACCAGCCACGTCGACATATAGTGCTGTACCAGCCACATCCACATCAGAGGGAGGATGACAGTAATTAGGAGCTCAGTTTTCATGGCTGACTTCCCTTCTCTCTTCAGCTGAAGCAACAAACATAGAATAACTTGGATAAAAAAAAGCAACATTTATCCGACTTTTTTAAAAAAAGGTGTTAAACTGGAAAAGTTGTTTCTTCCCTGACAAGGTTGTTGCAGAGCTCCTAGCCTCTTCATTGTACAGAATGCTCAGTTCTATCCATTCTTAAAAGGTATTTTCAATTATTTATGCATTGATTTTTAAATCTATTAGTGTTTATTTACTTAAGCAGCATGTTCAGTTGTAGTTTGTTAAGCTTGCAGTAATTAGATAATTTATCTCCCTCGAAGTCGTGAGGGCTCCCAGAGGCAACTACTTGATGTTTGTGCAGTGTTAATCAATAATCACCACAGGGGTTTTTTCAAATTCTATTTGCAGACACAGACACTTTAGTATCTGGGTCAGTTGCTCTCTGTGACTTGTTTTTCTAGGTTTTTGCATATTTGGTTTTTTTCTGAGTACAGTAAAACTCCTTTCGCATCCAGTGCAGTTGCTCTGTACCGCGTTATGATGGTCAGCAGGAAATGGGTATTGCTGCATGTCACAGTGAGAAAATAGCAGGGCACACCAAAGTCATGCTAGATTAAATGAAGACAGACATAATTCATACACTTTGATAACACTCCTGCTCAGATGGCCTCTAACATGGACACAAGTTGTAGGTCAAGGCAGGGAAACAAAGAAAGATCAGTAGAAGCTAATAGAATCATAGAATCACTGAGGTTGGAAAGGATCTCCAATGTCTTCAAGGCCAACCTTTGACTGAATACCACCATAAATACCACTAAACCATGGTCCCAAAGTGTTTACTTACAAAGACAAAACCTCATGACTGGTTTCCTTTATGGAAAAAGTTGGACACACTCTGTGCAGAAGCTGGACCTAAAAAGAATGTGTATCATCAACCCCTACAACGTCCTGAACAGTTCAACAGCCTTGGTCTTTGGCCTGTCCTGTGCCTTGTTATAAGTAATTGTGGGCCTTGGATTTAAAAAACTCCAGACGATGGTACACAGAAACTGTGTCATTAATTAGTACCATAAAACATGTATATAAATGCAGTACATGTCCCTAGAACTACATTTATCCTGGTCTCGTCTGCAATCCAGCTGTGGTTGCACAGTTCCTCTCCAGAGGCATCTGGTGCTGTAGAGCAGTTCCAGGTAACCAGTTTGCAGGATCTGCTCTGTGGTCTCTGAGGAAACTGCTGTTTATTTAATTGCTCTGCTTTTACAGTAAAAAAATCTTAAAAGTGTGCTGATGAATCACAGTGTTTTTCACACCTTCCTGTGCTACTGGGAAGATGGGGAAAATTCTTGCCACCAGCTCTTCCCATGAAAGTGTGGAGAGCAGAGAATGCTGTTGCTAAGAATGCATGACAAATGTCTATACATAGCTGCTTACCTCCATAATTAGAATGTTATGCTTGCACACATCAGATAATGTTTTCAAAATGCAGTTCGAAGTGAGTTCCTGTCTCCAAGCATTAATTACAGCTTCCATTTCACATCTGTTACTAGAGAGCAGCAGACAAAGATCTATAAAAACACAGCAGGCTTTTAATTGGAAGTCTAGTGAAATTTATTACTGGTGATTGTTATTTCTAAAGGCTGGTCAGTTATATAGATCAACAATTGTCTACCACAGGCAAATTATCATTATTTTTTCTTTTTTTTTAAATACATGTTAATGGAGAAACTTAACTGTAATGATATGAGAAGTAACAAAAGTCATCGGTTGGTCAACCATCCTTGCTTCTGACTTCCTCCACTCTGCATGGCTTGTGGAACTGCTAATAGTTATAATAACAACAACAAAAAAGAGTGTTTGTCTGAACTTTGTCCTAACAGCTGAAAATACTGGGGATTTTAAAGGTGTGTATTTTTTCAGCCTGAGGTGTTGTGATCAATGCGATATCATTAAAAGAAATGAAAGGCGTGTGTTGTTGAGTACACTACCACGTATGCCGCAGCCGCACAAATACTTTGCGGTGTGTGCAGTGGCTACATGTGTGCAACCCCTGCACAAACATAAATTTATATTACAGTCTGCAGCACATTAGGTGTTGTTGGTAACCTGCTGGGTGTACACACTGCAGTAAGGATCTTACCTGCTGGCGTCAGTGGGCTGCTTTAGTGAGATGGAGAGGGCAAAGAGGTCAAAGTTTTTAATAAAACATGAACACTTGCTCTTTCTATTCTGCTCTGTACTAGTGGTTTTTTTTTTCTCAGTTGGTTGGTTGGGGAATACGTAAATGATGCACTGGCAACAGGGTCAGTTCCTGTTGACTTCCATGAGTTTTCTTTTTGTAATACAAAAGCTCTAAGCTGTATTTAATGGTAACTTCGTATTGGAAACTGCACAGTAGAAATCTATCATCATGTGCAGATTTTGTCGTTGGTGATGGTATATATTGCTAATGTCTTCCCAGATTTGAAGGCTGGTATTCATTTTGTTTTCTCCACACCTTTGTTGCATGTGACTGCTAACTCTATGAGCCAAGAAAAGAAAGGAGACCAACTTGCAAAATCAAAAGAAAAATTCAGTCATTTGCTCAAATGCCAACAGCAGCTTAGTGCTGTTCAGTCAGAGCTTTTGCAAACGGTGCTGAATGCTTCTGCATGTGCTGTTGCCTCGCTTGGAGGTGAGCTTTGACGCCTTTCTGTAAGGTCTGTTGTTCCCAGTCCAGCAAAGTCATTGAAAGGAGGGCAGGAATTTGGGCTCTAAAACTTAGGGTGCCTACCTGTCACCAGCACATTTTCTTTACGTGAGTTGGGCTTTGACTGTAAAGCAAGCTGTAAAAATGTACTGTGTGTGCTGCACTGTCCAACTCTCTTATATTCCAGCAGTTTAATGCTAGAAAGGCTGCAAACAACCATTTTAAGTTGGGAGTGAATTAACTTACTTTTATAGCTATTGTTTATCTGTGTAAATGGACTATTGATTCATAGCCAGGCTGTTATTTTTATTTGAAAAGAGGTGGTCCCTTTCTCACAAGCAGTTTCAGTTTTTTCCCTTTGATGTTTGTCAGTCTCTCCTTTTAAAAGCAAATGGAATCCAAAAGTTCCATTTAGCAGTTTTTTGACAGTTAATTCCATTTGCCATCTTGGTCCTGACTTCTTGACTGATGGCTATTTGGCAGCAGTTCAGTGCCATCCAACTAATTACCTGGCATAGAGTTAGATTTCAGTTATGCTGGCTTTTGATTTCTCTTTTCATGCTCTGTTAAAGAGTAATTCCTGCTCTTCCTGCTTTCCTCCTAAAAAGCCCTTTCTGTAGTAGAGGTCTTCAAATATTAAAGAGCCACGGAAGTTACGGAAATCTGGATATCAGCATGTAAAATACTTGCAGGCAGAATTAAACAGATCTGCAAAGCTTTATGTAAAAATATTTCTTCAGTGTTCTAGAGACACTGCTCTTTGGTTTATCGTTTTACCAGCATTTTGGTTTTCCTTTGTGTGTATTTTCTCTGAAAAGTCCCTTCATCTCTCCGCTATGAATGTATAGGAAAGAAGAAGACCTTTTTTTTCTTTTCCTTGCTGGAGGGTGAATTAGACCTTCAGACAGTTTTGAAAGACTCATTTGAGCATTGTGCAATAACAAAGCAGGAGGAAGAACTAGTGTGTTGCCACAGGCCATTTGAAATGAAGTGACAAGCCGTGAGGTCTCTGCTTTTTGTGAGGCCTTTTTTGATTTGAGCTAGAGCTCGCCTGGTTAAAATTGTGCACACAGATTGCTACAGTCTGATGTGCAAACTTATTTTCACATGCTGTATTGCAGCCCATGAAAATAACAAAAATCAATGTCTTGTTCTGATCAATCATGTTTGTGTTCAGGAGGCCACCACCTCTATCTTCTTGGTAATGGTGAAGAGAGAAATTCTTCCGCAATTGTTTATATGAAAAGTGCACAAAAGATCATTATTCTAACCCAGTAGATAGGACTGCTGCATGGTAGAGATTGCATTGTATTAGTCAGCGAAAAAGTGCAGTAAAATCAAGGAGACTCAGTGCTTTTTATACAGGAGAAAAACTGCCAGAAACCTGTGAAAAAAGAAGGAAAAATGTCTATCTGACATCTGTGTTATTATCTGCTGGTTTGGTTTTTACCTTTGGCTGTAACAGTGGTTTTTTATCAACCTTTCTTTATATTGGTTTCATACTTCTCAACTGGATTGGTTTTTGTGTGGATTCAGGATAACACTTGTAGTGTTTCCTTGAGTAATCCCCATCCACATGGAACAATGTGGATGAGAGAGTAAGAGAAAGTGAACAGAAAAACAGGATGAGATTAAGCTGTGAGTGTATCTTAACCAGAGGAGAGTTCTTCACTGTCTCTGAGCCTTCTGTGGAGTTAGGCAGAAAGTTGTCTGCCTCCATGCACAGTTTTGGCTATTTACACTGGCAACTAAGGTGACCAAAACCCAGTTTTTAATCCTTAAGAAACAGATCTAGACAGTTTCAATTAGCTTCCTAGGACAAGGAGTCAATGAATGTGCAAGATTGAAGGTGTAGGGAGCGGAAGGATTCTCTTAGTTTAGAAATTAAGGTGGCTGGGTTACAAAGTACAACTTTTTTCATGAAGAGATGGCACAGCCTTTGCCCTTGGAGGGGCTTGGGAACAGGATGGTGCTTCTTCGTACTGTTGCACCAAGGGACGCTTAAGGTCACATTAGCGGGATTGAAGGGTCAACATAACAGACAAGGCTGCATCTAAGAGGGTGTCCTGTTGCCCAGCAGTTGCCTGTGATCATCTGAAATCACATTTTAAAATACCCCAGAGCTACTCAAAAATCTTCTTGTGAACTGTGCTGATGGAATCAAGCATAAAGCCTGGCTTTTAAAAGGCCTTGGTCTGTTATGCCTTGGATCCAACCTGTGCTCAGCACAGAAGGAGAAAAGGCCAGCAGGGAGGTGGTTGGTAGGAGAGGCTGCTGCAGTTTCCATCATGGACTGAAGGACATGGTTTGAAAGTGCAGCTGAGCAGTGTGAGAAGACACTTTTCAAAAACAGTGGCAAGGACAATATGTAAAAGTTTGGTCTTGGCTGTAGGTAGCTGCCTCTTGGTCTTTCTAGTGACATTCCATGTCATGTTCTGGTTCCCTTCTAAAGGTCCTCTTCTGTGGGTGGTAACTTGTATTTGTAGTGTGGCCCGTGTATTTACAAACAGCTCATTTTGCAATCAATCCTGCAGCTGACCTTAAGAAGAAAATAGGACAGTTTAGGGATCATAATGTTGAGTGCGTTGACAAGGAACACAGAGATAGAGGAAGGCAAAGCTGATGTAAATTTGAGTGGTTGGAAGCTCACATGAGTCACCAGACATGGTGAGGACTGCAGGAGCCCAAGTATGTAAAGATGATTATAGAGTATGGCATTTCCATCTTAGAAATGGATTGATTGGTTGAAAACATTTAAAACATGTAGTTTTAAAAAACATTTTAAATTGTAGTTTAGTACTTCACTTCGATTATGGTTTTTAAGAAAGAAGCTTTGCTTCAGACAGCTTTGCTTCAGACATGAGACAACTGGATTCTGTCCCACTGAAATTAGCATGGACTAGCTGAAAGACAGGGTATACTTACCACAGTGAGGATAAATCGAGGTCCTACCATGAACGAGGGCATTAATTACCATCCTCTTTATGGCATACCATCGCCCCTTCTTCTGCCTCCCCTAAAAAGCACACCAAAATGTGTCCCAGCCATGTGTCTCCTTTTTCTGCTGATGTGTATGTGGAAGACATTTGGTTGTCTTTGCCATAGAATAAACTCAGCACTGTTTACCATCAATCTCTTCACCTGAGAGAGGCAGAAAAGTCAGGAGTTGTTCAGAAACGATCCAGAAACGTATATTTTGAGGCATCAGTAAACATGCTTTTCTTTCTGTAATAACAGATTTTTCATGTTCTGAAGCAGAAAGGCTTGAAAGTGCTCCTGAGAGAGTTGGACAAAGTCCCGTTTCTCAGTGTTAATGTATATATCTGTAAGAAAACATCTTAATTTCTGTATTTGATCTACTCCAGCATTTCTAGTTTCAAGTTGTGAAGAATATTTTGATTTTTGGTAGTAGTAAAGAAACACAATGATAGAATGAAATAGAGTAATGCAGTCTTCTTATGCCTGTTTTAATAGTGCAAGCAGTTTTGGTTTCTGTTGTGATTGTTGATCAAAACTTTAGTTCAGAAGCCGCATGTAATGCCCTTCAACAGAGTCCTCCAGTCTGCTTCTGCCTTCTCTCTCCCACTCTTCCTGTAGCATGAGATATGGAAAGCCTGAACAAAGTTTGTGTCCTTCTCTGCTTCTCCCTTTTTATTTATTTATTTATGAAAGAAGGAAGACTGGGATGTCTCAGATGGCTAGAAGTCTGTGAAGTACAGAGGGACACCTTGATGCAGAGGGTGAAAGGTCATGAGAAAAGCAGTGTAGAATAAATTTAATGACCTTACATGGGAAAAGTGAGCTTAGGTAGAACACAGATATCATAAAGGATCCTCCGAAACAGAAAAGTTATTATGGAGGAGTTTTGACCTAAAAGGGGAAAAGTGGAAGGCAGATGGTTGCTGGATATGGAACAAACCTGAAAGGATATGCCCTAAAATTCTAAAAAGCATCTGTGAAGGGGAAAAGATGAAAAGCAGGGTGGCTCTGGTGTATTCGGTATGTTTGGTTTATAGGACTAACAAAGTGGTCTTCCATTAGGGCAGTTTTCTTTTCCATTGCTTTTTCATTATAGAGAATCTGAAAAAAAATTTGAGGGGGAAATTTCTTGCTCTACTTTTTTCTCTTTTAGTCTGAAAGCCTTTTCTACATGGGAAAGTAAGACATTTCAAACTGTATTTTGTTCATATGTTGCAAACTTTTTTCTTGTAATTCTAAGCTAACTTGATACAAATACATTAAAGTGTATTTGGATCAAAAAAACCTTGGATGTCATTTAGATTTGCTTGGCATCGAACTAAAATAAATTGATTGTGTCTTTATTAGAAAAGGAACAAACACCCTCTCATGTTAGACAGGACTACTCTAACCATGTTAAGTTTTGCTAGAGTATTTCTGTGGGTATCAGCAGTCTTTGTGAGCTCTTAAACCTTGTTAAAGAACAAATTGTTTTTCAGTGTTTGAAGAACTGTGGGATGATTTCAAGACACAGGCTCAAAGCTAATTGCTATCGGAAGGCAACAAGCAAAACAAAAGGCGGTCATAGAACCGATCAAAAATCTCTTCCTTTCTGAAGTACAGCTCTTATTTTGTCTTGCCTTACTGAATGTCTAGCTGAGAAGATAGGATTTGATCTTCTAATTTTGAAAGTCCTTGTAGAGGATCAGCAAATAATCTTGTTTTTCCTTTTTGCTGAAAGGGGAAGCAGGAGCATCTGTGGCTTGTGACCAAAAGTGTTTTAGGAGAGGAATTAAAAATATAAAATTTCAGTAAAAATTTGAAAGAGCAAGAGGAACCCAGCCTTTAAAATGGCAGTCAAAGTGCTGCATTGGGATTCAGACTAACTCAGCTTTCATTTATTCTTTGGTTAAAATATATATATTAGCAGTGATCTGATAACAAGTGGTTGCTGGTTTAGTCTTTACCAAAGTAGTTCAAGAGTTTGTGTGTGGTTCTGTTTGAAGTGTTGAGTCAGTCATATAACAGGGAATAGTAAACTCTCCTGTTCATTGCCATGGATTTAAGGGGTCAGGCTTGTAACAGGAGTTCTCACAGTATATCACTGAAAAAACGCTCAAACTGTTTCAACTGGAAATCTTCAGAACTCCCCTGCCTGCTTGCTAGTGCTCTGGCAGCACTTCTCCTATTCATAATTGCTTTGGAATGCTTTCATTAAAATAAGTAATTATTGACTTCCAGAATCAAATTAGAAACTGCAAAGAACAAAAAGAAAATTTAGATTACTGTCTTACAAGCAAAGTGGAAGTGTCATTCTTATGTGAAAATACCTTCTCTGAAATGTCACCTGCTTTGTGATGTTGGCTTAATATAGTAATTTAGAGATCCTGCTTCTGACTGCTAACCCATTTAATTTGCTGTATGATGATGTCTGGTGCAGAAATAGCGTTCAGGAGACAACACACGTCCACTGAGCAGTCCTGGTTTTTTTGTGTATTTTTACACCAGTTTAACCTGCTGCTGCTAACATGCTTGCATTTGCCAAACCAGAAGGTCTGCCCTACAAGAAAGGGGTTGTGTTGTGTGGCTGCTCAGGCTCTCCAAGGGGAGGCAAGTGGAGGAGCCTACAAGAAAGATTGAGAGGGACTTTTTACAGAGGCGTGTACTGACAGGACAAGGGAGAATGGCCTCAAACTGAAAGAGAGTATGTTTAGGTTAGATATTAGGAAGAAATTCTTTACTGTGAGGGTGGGGAGACACTGGAACTGTTTGCCTAGAGAAGTTGTGGATGCCTCATCCCTGAAAGTGTTAAAGGCCACGTTGGATGGGGCATTGAGGAAGCTGTTCTAGTGGAGGGTGTCCTTGCCCACGACAGGGAAGTTGGAACTAGATGATATTTGCTCTCCTTCCAACCCGGACTGTTCTGTGATTCTGTCTTCTTGGGAGGTGGTAGCATTCTTCATGGGAGTACATGTGCCCTTCCTCCCTCCCCCAGGTCCCTGACTTTGTGGCTCTTAGAGGTGCCAGGGTAGAGTCTAGAATCTACTGCTTATGAAATACTGCTACTAGTAAGACCTTGTGATAGGTACTGGATGGTTACGTAGTAAGCCTGGAAGTGATGTAGGAAATTATTCTTGCAGCAGCAGATCTTGCTGCAGTTGAGTATCCCAGAGGCAGTTTACAAAGACTTCTGGAAGATTTGTCTTTTAACGTGAACTTTTAAAATAATTGGAATAGTTTTTAGTAACTCTGCTGGTTCATCCCATTGATACTTTGCTGAAGTACCTTGGGTAAAAGCAGAACTTTTGCTTGGGCCAACTAACTCCTTAGTCCATGCTGGTTGTGGCTACTCCCGGGTTGGACTACGACACCTGGTAGGTGATAAATGTGATACACTCTTTCTGTGAGGAATATGCTTTTTTCATGATCTTACCTTGGGATGAGGAAGTTGTTTTTTGAAGTCTTGAGTTTGTTCTGTCTTGTGCCATTATAATTTGGTGGCAGTTTGTGCATGCATTTAACTTGTCCTGCAAAGAGGTACTGCATACTCAAAGCACTGGAAGACTGGAACCACAAAGCTGCACCTTTGCCAGTAGAGGTTATGGTTCTTCATGTTTTTGCTGAAAGAAAGAGCTAGAAGGAATTGTTTAAATAGTGGCATGTCCTAAGCATTACTCCATGAGGTGATTTAGAAATTTTTTTCACCAGTATCATTTCTGCTGTTCACCAGGTTTCTTTTGTTGCTGTAATACACCACTCGTTTCTCTATTATACCTTATTGAATTACAAGGCAGTGAAGCCAGTTCGCTGTATTTAATAAACTAATACTATTCACAGTAATGACTAATATTCTGGAAGTCTTTCTATCACTTTAAAAAAATTGTGCTGAAGTCACATGAAAGGCTGCCCCATTGTAAATGAGTGTATGCAGAAGTGGGCTGCTGTCACCTCTTCTGATATTTACTGTTTAGAAGAAAAGCAAGAAAAGTCACAATGTGTAGCCCGTGGTGATGCAGTTTTGCCAGTGCTTTATCGTGGAGATATGGTTCTGTCAGGTACTTAATCTTGCAGAAGCTATAGAGTGGTTATTTACTTATGAAGTTAGACAGTATCATGTTTCATGGGGATTTTTTTATTTATGTCTTTGCCATGGCATCTGTTGTGATGCCGTGCCTCAAGTCACTGTTTTCAGAAGACTTAAGCCAGACTTTAGTAAGGGAAAGAGGAAGATCTGTAGCAGTCTCTTTTATTGGTCATACTTGCACTGCAGTCATGTAATTAAAAAAAGAAGCCTCTTAAAATTTTTGCCTGTGCAATCTGTGCTGAAATATGTATCAAACAGAGGAAGTTTGTTTTCAGAGCCTTCCTTGTTGCTTATTACCTGTTTAAGAACCAAGGAGGGGATGATCTTGGGAAATTAAGCTGTTGTCTCAGTGCTGTAATTGCCTTGTGATACGATCTCATGTTGAAATGGTATCTCTCCTCTAGATGAAATCTTCTGAGCTGTTGCACAGCATGGGAGGGTGGGGTGGTGGTGTTATAAAACACACAGATTGAAAATTCATCACTCTGTAAAAGGTCCTGGAATTACAGTGAGGGGGGATATTCCCCTTACTGCTAATAAAATTGTCATGATTTCAAGGACACCACTGCAGTTCCCTTAGCAAAAGCTCAAGGCTGCAATTTGTGTCGGGCCTGGTGGAGGGTGAACAGGTGGATAATGGGGACTGTAACAGCAGGGTAACAGTGAGAAAGGAGAGCTGATACACAGTGATAATTGCATGTTAATTAAGGAGAAAAAGAGGGAGGCAGGTAGATGCTGGCTGTAAATGCTGCAAAAGAGACTGATAGAGGGGAAAGGAAGGTATGGGGGAACTGATGGTCCCTTTGTCTTAGTGAATGCCCTGCAGTGGCTTGTGTAGAGAAGAAGGAGGCTGCAGGAGGAGCACATGGGGCTGCCTCTCAGTGGTTTGCAAGATGCTGCTCCCCTTATCCATCCCTCTCTGGTTAGGGTGCTGTGGAGATGAAGAGAGCCCCAGTCCTGCTGTCAGCCTCACAGGTGGTTCCTGTCGGCGACGGGAGGGTTGACTGCTGGTGAGGCATCTGTCTGTACACGGGGGCTGTGTTACAGGGCTGGAGGCTGCACAGCCTGGCTCTTCACCAGTGCAGAGCAGGGCTGTTGAAGCCAGGTGTCAGCTTTCTGCCTGTAACCACAGAAAGGGCGTTTAACAAAATGAAATTGGCATCACAGCAGTAACACTGCACATGCCATACAGTATATCAATTAATTTCACATGCCCCAGAAACTCCAGAGACAGCATGCTTAAGGTTATCTCCTACCTCACTTAATGTGATTTTATTTGAAAAATATATTGAAGTGGATAGAGGGTGAGGGAGAAATTGAACAGCCTTGTGAACAGACTGTTGCAAATGATCAGGTTACCACAGCCTAATGAGTTAAGGTAATGGGAATGGGCATAAGCTGCTACCTGGGTGGTTTTAACTGATGTGCTCTCTAATTGCAGTGGGATAGAAATTAATGACTTGCCAGCTGCTGTTCTGCATCCAACTAATCTTAAAAATGTTGCAGAAACTCAGTGTTTTTGGAGCATCTCCCGGTTCACACGATTTTCTTAGAGCCTGCTATTCTAAATATAATGGTCATAGTGTCTACCACAATGCCTGATACTTCTGTTTTAAAAGTGAGTAGCAGAGAAGGACTTGGGTATTCTACATGGAAATAGAGACTTTTCCACCATTACTTTGGGCTCAGTCAGGTTTTTAGTAAGTTCAGCAAGTCCCTAAGGACACATGAGAAGCAGCTGTAGGCCAGCGCTTATAGGCATTACCGTGCAGCTGTAAGCAGCATTAAGGCAGGGATTTGTACAGTCAGTAAGCTCAGTGTTATAGGTGGGGTAAGCCTGAGAACATGACAGACGTGGGAACAACTTTTGCCCTTTTGTTGCTTTTCTTGAAAGGAAGAAATCGGGGAAAATTGCTGGCCACCTTTATCCAAAGGATTGTTACGGTTGTGCAAATGTGGGGTTTTTTGTCTGTCATTTGAGAAGAGTGTTAATCTGTTCCACCCCACGTGTGATAACAGCCCTGGCGGGTGCTGTGTGCTTTCAGACCTACATTGGTTCGATAGTTGCTTCCGTGAACCCCTACAAGAGCATCCCGGGGCTGTACGACTGCGCCGCCATGGAGCACTACAGCAAGCACCACCTGGGAGAGATTGCGCCTCACATCTTCGCCGTGGCCAACGAGTGCTACCGCTGCCTCTGGAAGCGCCACGACAACCAGTGTATCCTCATCAGGTGAGTGGTGGCTGCTGCTGCTTTGGGTGTCCCTCATGGTGAGCCTTTCAAGGTGATTTGGGAGCATGGCTGGGGGCCACATGGGGACAACTCCAAAAGAAAGCAGGCTTTTAAACCAGCACAGTTTCAAGAGAGTCCTGAACTTGTTTTGTGTCATTCTGTGGGCCTCTAAGAAAAGTTAATTTTCCTTAGCATCTTAAAATTTCATTTAGTGAAAAAAATCTATTGTATTTTTGTGCACTTTTGGTCTTCACACATCAAATGTTACCCTAAGTGTTTTCCCAGCAGTTTAAACATCTCTGTGCAGCTCAGTAGTTTGTCACCACTACACCCTGATTCCAGTATGAAGAGGAAAAGAAAAACTTAACCCACCAGTCTTGAGATATGCAGTAAATAAGAACAGCAAAAGAGAAACCCCTCCACGTTTCAGCCACTTAATTCTGCCTGATTAATCTTCCTTGCTGAATCTTGTTGTGCTTTAATTTAACGGTGATTTAATAGCTTCCCATTTGAACCACTGTGTCACCGGTATTCAGGAACTGGCTGTGGCCGAGCGTGCGTTAGGGAGCAGTTGGCATTTCAATAGCTTTTCACTGCTTTCAGCTTCTCCTTCCTTCTGGCTCCAGAAGAGCTGAAAATGCAGCCAGCTCTTTTCCCGTTCCCTAGCCTGCCAGCTCAGCTGTGTTGGCTCACACACAGGCAGGGAGACCAAAGTCTGGCCCGCCAGATTGGGAGGAGCAGGTCACTGGTGATGGCAGCTTGGCACCAGCCACCGGGCTCTGCGCAGGGGGTGATGCTCAGGGGGGTAAGAGACCTTGGGTTTCCCCTTCCTCTTCTCTCGTCCCTTCACAACGCTTTTGTTATTAGGACTACTTTCTGTCACCTTCCTGCACCATGAAGTTACGTGTGTAGGGCTCTTCAGGCACAAGCTGACATGATTTTTGGCTGTCTCCCAACCTCCACAGGAGTCCCTGCGGTGGCTGTAGGACTACAGCGTGGGACAGAGGGGAGATGAGGCAGAATGAGAGCAGCACCTTTGGCAATAGGCAATTCCTGCTGACATTTCAGATTATAGGCCAGGTTGCAGAGCTTCATGGATAAGAGTGGGATTTGGTGCATGTAGTTCAGCACCCAAGCTGTTGTTAGAAATGTGGATTAGCTGCAACACAGCCAGACTTGCTTGCAAACTTTCTGCAGGCTTTCAGGTCACAGTGCCCACCTGCCCTTGCCTCTAGGCAGATTCTGCCTGGAGTGACACAGAGCTGAAGAGTGTGTTTTTCATCTTTCTTTAACTGTATTTCTCCTTCTTATTATTTAATACATGGTTCTGTACATATAAAGATGAGTCCAGGTAAGAGTCCAAGCAAAAATGAAATGCACTGAGATCTTTGTCATGTGACAGTAGCTAGCCCGGAGTCATATTTTGTGTTTTATTGCCAGGCAGTTACTTGTCAACAGCCCACATACACAAATTTAGGGGGCCAAAACAATTTCTGGTGGCCGTTGGTGTTTTTGCCGTTCCATACTAGCCTCAGTATTTTACCTTTCATTCCAGTTCCTCACAAGCTGCCGCGAGGAAAGCAGGTTATGTCCTAAAATGGACATAAGCAGAAGTCAGTGATGATCCAGGGAAGTCTTCAGCAGTCTCTGCTCTGTAAACCATGTGCTTTGGTACAGATAAGCCATAATATGAAGAAGTTTTGTATTAGGAATCCCTTCTAAAATTGTTTACTGTGGTCATGGAATGAAACAGTGATTTTTATAAGTTCTGTGTTTCAGATAAGTGGCACAATACAGCCGTATAAGGATATCCTGTTACTGCAGAAATTGAGGAAATGCACAATTCAAATAAAAAAAATAAATGTCAAATCTGCTTTCCTAAAAGAGTATTATCAGCTCTATCTGTGAAGGACTCAGAATGGGATTTTTTAAAATTACTGAAGGTTTCCATGACCTTCCTACAGCTTAGGAAAGTCCCTGTGGTCACATACCTAGTTTAGGGCATAGGAAGTAGAAGTATAACAGTGTGCTTGGCAAATTCAGCATCCTGGTCCTTCCTGTGTCTTTTACTGGCTTAGAATTAGACATTGCAACAAGTCACTGTACTATCACTGTAACTTGGTTACTGCTGGCATTTGAAAAAGAAAATAGCCAAGTGGAGCTCTTTAGTGTTTGAATTCAGACAAATATTCGGGTCTTGCATTTAACATAAGAGATGATAAAGAGGAAAATTCTGTTGCATCTCGAAAACACAGTAGTTAAAATGAGGAGATTATTCGGGTAGGTCTCACATTTTGATAGGCAGTTTGAGCTGCTCCTGAACTTGGGATCTCAGCACTCAGTAGAAAATTGTAACAGCTGCACGAAGGAAGGCACTTGGAACGCTTTCTGATGATTCTCTGTACTTGAAGTGCCCTCTGCTGGCCCCAGAATTAGCTCAGCTTTGGTTTGGAGCTGCTTTCTTCAGGCTTTGCGTTCACAAACCTGTGAAAAAACTTCTAGTGTTTTGAAATGTTAATATTGGGATATTTTTCTGGCTGGGGTAGGGTGAGAGGATGAATTGCAGAAGATGAATTAGAAACTGTTGTCATAAAAACTCAGAATATAATATAAATGTGAGACCATTTTTTCCAGTATAACCACCCAAGTCAGAGGTGAAACGGAAAGAAATACAGAAGAGATGATAATAAATTAAATCACCCAAAGATGCTTATTTATTGGTTTGTGTAACAGGCATTTTATTTCATGATAATGCTGCATAAAAAGCAGCCTAAAATGTCAACAAAATGGCACATTAAAGAAGCTGTACACAACTGGTGTATTAGAATATATACACAGTTGTGATGAAATGCTGCTTTAACTCTCCCATGCTAAAAAAAACTAGAGTTTTTCTGTAGACAGAAGTATCTGCATCAAAGAATTCTCAGTTTCATGTTGGTCTGAACCCTTACTGCAGGGTCCAGTTTCATTTAAAACAGGGGGGGAAAAAGCCCACTGTGTTAAAAACATTTTCTGATTTTTCACCTGGATGCCTCAGGAACTTGAAGGAAGTCTATCTTATTTGAGCAACAGCCAAACAGCTTGTCCTGGTGTAAGAAAGGGGCTGAGCTGCCCCATGATTAGCTGAAGTTCACAAGCTGGGACCAAGTTCAAACCTCCACCCCTTTATTACAAGAATAGGAAAATAT
This sequence comes from Callaeas wilsoni, assembly GCA_013398955.1. Classification (NCBI taxonomy): domain Eukaryota; kingdom Metazoa; phylum Chordata; class Aves; order Passeriformes; family Callaeidae; genus Callaeas; species Callaeas wilsoni. Next base: position 93,412 of record VWPU01006459.1, read on the forward strand.
CTTTAGGTTTGGTTTGGTTTGGAGGTTTTTTTGCTGCTCTGTTTAAGGTGATCTAGTCTGTGCAGAAGCAAACACATGCTCTTCTCTCAGATAAAATTACAATTGATCCATGTCAGAGCACTCCCAGAGACATGTAAAGGGAGCAGCAACAGTTGCCCGGAATGACATTCAAGTTAGTCCCGTGAGTGGGAAATCACTGTCTGATACCTATTTGTTCTCTCTGTTATCATCTGATGGCCTGAAACTTTTTGTTGTTGTTCGTTAGCTTGAAAATCAATGTGAACCAAACTCTTTATGTGGGACCCAGACCTATGATGGGTGTGATGTCCTTGTGAGACTGACACGCCAAAGTTCAGATGTGCATTTGATGAATTATATTTGCTGAAGGGGCCTGTTTTGTCTGTGTGTATCTGTCTTGGGGTTTTAAAGCCAGCAGACTGTAAGGCCCCAAAAACCTCACTTGATGAGACTCTTAAAAGAACTTACGATTGTTCATGTACTCAGACACGCAGCAGAAATACTGACAAGATATTCTCAAGAGGTCAAAATGACAAAAAACTTTACTGGCAACTTCAGAAAGAGAACTTCTGCAAAGGTTTAGAGCAGCATTCCATCAACATAAAACACTTCTCAAAGCATTGACTTAGCCTGTTAGCTAAGCAAACGCTAAGCTCATCCAATTTTAAGTTATGCAAAACTCCAGGAAGAGGGAATTGGAGGAAGAAAGAGAAAGAGAGGCAGACAAGATACAGAAAAGAACGAGTGTAGCTACCACTCCTGGTTCCAGCGATGTCCATCTGATAGAAATTCCAAGAGGAGGTGGGGTCAAGACACAAGTTGGCCTCCTGTCTCAGTTCAAGTACCCTTTGGCCTTCCGGGGCCCTTCTCCCAGGTGGGGCTTCTGGTCATTTGGCCACTCAGGATCTAGGTTAGGGCTTCCAGAGGTGGGCATGGAGCAGTGCCTTTGGTGTGCCTGCTATTAGCAGCCTCTACAGACTGTTCTGTCTCTTACCCAGACAGAACAGGGACATGATTTAGTGTTATGTCCTTCAGAATGAGGCGTGTCTCTCAGTGACCCCGTTTTTTACACTGTGGCAGTCATGAGTCCAGGCTGCTGTGCCCTGCGTAGAACAAGTCACGGAGAAAGTCTAAAGATCTTCTAAGTGGGGGCCTTCTGGGCTGCTGTCAGACTTAATATGTTCACAGTCCTGAACGTAGTGATGTGGAACAACAAGCTGGGCACTTAAACTCATGGGCTGGAAAGGTTGCTGGAAAGGTTGCACTAAAAAATTCACCCTTTTACTGACCTTGTAGGTGAAAGCTTTCTAAGGACTCTGAAAGATTGATCCCGCATAACTGTAAAAGCAAATAGAATGGAGTGGTTACTACTAAATAAGTAGAGAACATTGTGTAAATCCATCCTTTGGACTTTGTGGAACTGAAGGTGGTTCAGAGGAAAATTTTTTAAAAGTAATCAAAAGTATAACATGAGAAATGGCTAATGGAGCAGGTACCTTGGATTTGGGGTGCCGTCCATCAAGTCATGCACAGCAGAAAGAGTGTCAGGATGAATTGTTTTCTCCTTCCACCACGAGAACTGAAAGGTATCAAATGAAGCTAATAGGAGGTGGATCTGAGAAAACAAGGCTTGTTCATTTGCTTTTTAAGGGAGTATGGCTAGAAACTCGTAGAATATAAATATATTGAGGGTTACAAGACATGTAAAAAAACAGGTTTAGATCAGGAAGCCTCTGAACAGCAAATAACTGGAAGCTGGAAGAACAGAGAAGGGAAATAATTGTAAGTCTTCTGTGGGCATCTCCAATTGGCAACTGTCAGAATAGGACACTGGACAGGTTCAGAACTGAACCAGTTCTGAGTCTCTCCTGTTCTAAGAAAAGAATCAAGAGCATATAATTGCACAGAATGCCAACTGAACCAGAGAGAGGTGCAGGAGATATTTTTCCATCGGCTTTGAATATCTCACGTGTAGAATGGCTCTCAATTACAGTGCGGTAACTTTCCGCTTCCATGGAACTACAGATTCTCCAGATCAAGGGACAGTGGGTGGGGGCAGAGGAAAGATGGTGTCAGTGAAAGAGATGATGACCTCTTAGGTGTTGCCCTCTGCCTGCTGTTGAGCTATACGTGTGGCTCAGAGGGAGAGAATTAGGCAGGAAGAGGTATGTGTCACTTGATGATTTATTGCACTAGACAAGAATAAGGCAAGGGCTTGTGAAGCTCTCTCAAAACTACTAGTAGCAATGTTTTTTATGGTGAATATTGAATGCAGGAATATTAAATATTTGCTTCTTGGGCAGAGGAGAGATGAGTGAGTTAGTGCCTTCAAAGAGAAAGGGAAGGAATACTGAGAAGGCCAGACGTCAAGCGTAAAATTACATAAGAAACACTACGGAATTTGTTTGATGTGGTATAAATATAATGAATGAATCACACTAACTTGAACATATTGGCGGTTATGAAGATGTCTCATTATGTTTCCAGAATGTCTCTTCCCTAATTTTATTGTTGACATTCATTTGCAGGAAAATGTCATGCTGTTTTCTTGAGCGGTACCTTTCTTCTTTGCTTTTTACTAGAAAGCATCATTATACTTTATTGTAACCTAAAATCAGTGGGGTCATTACTCAGCAATGGCACAACAAAAGACTGTCAAATTATCTAAGCTTGCTCCACATGCCCAGTTGTGCTCTATCAAAGTCAGTGACAAAATTCCCACTTGCTACAATGTAAAATGTGAAGTAAGACCAAAATGTATCCTCTTTTTTGGAAGTAAACTGGAATTAGGTACAGCTTAATTAGGGGCTAGGCCACAGCTTAGGATACGATGCTAACTGTAGATGAAGCAAGCAAACTAGACAAACTTTACCCGCAAGTTATATTGCTTAATGGCTCACAGTGTGTGTTTAGGCTACATAATTGAAGGGAAAGGGTATTGGGGAAATGAGCCAAATCTTAACTTTCCCTTTTTAGAGTGTTGATTTTGAAGAGAAACCGAATATATTGCCTTCTGTTTGTATCAGCAGGGTTGCTTATTAACAGTTTGTTTTAAGAATATCAATTTAGCATTATCAAATAGCTTTGTTCTCCTTTGGGTGGTGATGAGAGGTTTTACATCTCTGATCATAATGAGAGGTGGAAATGATATATTTTGAACTCAAGTGAATCTGGTTTGTTTCAATAGGTATATAAAAAGTTTGTTTAAAGAGTATGTAGCTCACTAAGAGTTTCAGTATTAATTATATGAGTAGCCTTTATGTGTTAGAATGTGCGTTGGTGTCTCTAACTTTCTCCTCCTCACAGCAGGGCTTCCTTCATTAGCTAGATTGCTGCAAGATATCTCAAACTTTCCCATCTTAATTTGTAGTTTGGTCTTTATCCCTGACCACTGCCTTGCCATTGTTGTGACTTTGTTTTAACATGATGGTGGGAACTGTTGGATAACAGCATTCAGAGAGCTCTTTTGTTGCCTCCTAGGTGTGTGTACGTGCACAGTCAGTGCCTTGAAATGCTGTCTGAACAGTGGTATGAAGCCTAAGAACAGCTCGTGTTTTTCCCTGGATGTCATATTCGGGAAGTTTAACGGGGTGTTCTGGCTCCATCTGACCATCACTTCCAATCACCCCAGTCTTCCTGACCTCCAGTAATGTAGAGTTTGGCTGGCCAGCTAGAGAGCTTCTTCACTGGCCACTGGGACTGTGCAAACCATTTCCTCCTCTTCTTTCAGTGGCGAAAGTGGTGCTGGTAAGACGGAGAGCACTAAGCTGATTCTCAAGTTCTTGTCTGCAATGAGCCAACATTCACTGGAGCTGTCCTCCAGAGAGAAGACTTCCTGTGTGGAGCGAGCTATTCTTGAGAGCAGGTATTAGATCTTTCAATGCATGGATATTTTTTTCAGAAGACATAAGCCTTGGCATTGAAATAAGAGCTTGCAATGTAATCAAATGTGTTTGTGTTTACTGAACAATAAAATGAATATTGGAGAAAGGGAAATACTCCGTTAAACAAAATTACCTGGCTGCTCTAGAGAGTTGTGAGCACGGTGGTATCTCCTAGTGAAGCAAAAATATGCAGAGTTTTGAAATGGATGAAGCTTTAATGATGGCTTTCGTTTTTGTTCAGGGTGGAATTCAGAAAATCAGAGTAAGGGAAATGGGTAATGGGAGGGAGAAAACTTTGGTTCAGTTTGTGTAGCCCGAGGATACGGTAGAACAAGATACAGCATGGTGAGGATAAAGTGCTCAAGTGGTAAAAGCATGCCGAGGAAGGGGAGGGTGAGGAGGACTGATAAGACAGATGAGTAAATGCATCAGATAAATTGAACACAATCTACATGAGCAGAAACAAATTTTGGTGTTCACATGAAATGACATGGTTCTAAACTATTTGAAAACAAAGGCAATTTGAGATGCTATTACTTTTGTTTATCTTGCTTCATCTCTGCTATACATGCTGTATCTTGATGTAGTTATTTTAATTGCCTTAGGACAAGGACTCCTTACATCTGTCTAGCAATTTGCATGTGCTGAGATTTCTTATTTGTATCATTTGAGTACTGCAGTGAGAATTGAGTGCATCTTTTGAGCGATTACAAAAGAAGTAGCAAGTAGCAGTTACTGCTCTGCAGCTGCAGAGTAGTTCAGTATGATTTATCTTCCTGTTGCATGAATACTTGCATCTTTTGCTGGGAAACTGAGATGCCCGTTGCTAATAAATGGAGAGTAGTGCTGGGATGTAGGTTGCTGCTGAGGAAAGTGTCAGAGGGGAGCTTGTCAGAGTGCTGTTCCTTTCACCAGCCCCATGTGAAGCTGTTGGCATGCTGGTCACATGTTAACACTCCTATCGTTCTCTGTCTTCACAGTCCAATTATGGAAGCTTTTGGCAATGCGAAGACTGTTTACAACAACAACTCCAGTCGCTTTGGGAAGTTTATTCAGCTGAACATCTGTCAGAAAGGAAACATTCAGGGAGGAAGAATTATGGATTGTATCCTCGTTTGGTGATTTGACCTCTGTTTGTGGGAAGCCCCCATGTACCTCCTTGATGGAGGACTGAGGGTGAACTGGATTGCCTTTGTCTGTCCTTTCACCCCATCCTGAAATATACGCAGTTAAATTGAGCTGATGAAGGCGGGAAGGGGAAGCAGCAACACCAAATTCACACATGCACACATGCTTTTGTGGCAGCCTGGGGTGTATGTAGTCTTGGAGGAGCAGTGTCTTGTATTGCTGCTGCTAGCGTGACATGGCTCGTGTGCATTTCCCATGTAATGAGCTAAAACAGCCTGAGTCCTTGGGAATAACTTCAGTGGTCAGCCATTTCCCTCATTGCTATATCCAAAGATAAGCTGCTTACTTCTCTGGAAATGTACTTGAAAGAGCAGAGCTGCTCAATTTCTGCAGTGTGAGTCTGGGTGGGTTAAATCCTGGGATTTGTCCTGCATTTGGCAAAATCAGACTCTGAGCAAGCTCCACTAGAGCACCAGGGGTGCGGGGATGAGGAGTATTCCAAGGGGATCCTACCTGCTGTTTTAAACATAAGCTGCTTTTGCAGTGAGACAAGTTTAATTCTTGAAGTCATTTCCAAGCTTTAGGGAAAAGAAAAAGCAAAAGAAAACAGATGTCATTTAAAATGCAGAATCTGCCAGGTCCAGTTTTGATGGGATGGAAGAGAAGGTGTTGATACATTGAAATTAGAACTGCTACAGTATTATCATTGTTGCTACTTTATTTATCTTGTTGTAGATGTATTGTATAAAACAAGCTTAGCATATTGTAAGAAAAGACCATGACAGTCTTCCTATTGTCTGAAATGAAAGAAGGAAGATTATAAAAAGCTTCTGCATTAATTGACTTTTACTTTATTCCTTGACTGAAGCCTTTCTTGGTGGCTCCAGATTTATTGGAAAAAGTAAGTTGATGTTTGCTTTTGCTTAGTTAATTGTGTTTGATTTTTCTCTGAAACTGTGGATAAAAAATTTGTCCTTCAAAATGATCACTTAAGTGGAAACTATTTTTTACTTTGACAGAATCGTGTAGTAAGACAAAACCCCGGGGAAAGAAATTATCATATATTCTATGCTCTGCTGGCAGGGATAGAAGAGAGAGAGAAAGGTGAGTGGCAAAGCACAGGTCGCACAACTGTAGTGGTTTTCTGCTAGCAGTCAGCAGTGGTGACAGCAGTGGAGAATTTAACTGCAGAAACCCACTAACCCAAGCAGAGAAATAGGTTATGTATTCAGCTGGGATTCAGTGAGTGTGAATTTGAGCTCAGCTTGATAAAGGAACCCACTTAGCTGAAGAATGTCACTGAGCTGACGGTAGTTTTTTTCCCAGCTTCTGCTGTGGCCTTGGGAAAATTACTTGGGGACAAACATGCCTCATTGTGTTCAAACTGAATATTTTTGCTGGTACTAAATAACTCCACAGCAACAAAGATAAATAATTCTGGTTGCTCTAATCCTTTCTCATAAAGAATAAATCCACTGAACAAAAGAAATGACATCTGTATATGTGCAAAATTGCCTAAAGCTGTTTCAGCATCTCCCTGTGGGCCTGCTGTCTTTGCATGCTAAAAAGTAGAGTTAACTCTTATTATGCAGCGAAATAAAACACAACCCAGCAAAATAACCTCCATCTGATTTTAATGTAAAACTTTGTCTTGTGCATTATCATAGTTTCTGAGCAAATGAATTGTGAACTGTTTAACTCTGACATAGTAACTTGTGGAGTACATTTTTTTTTTGGTAATTCTTTTCACTCACCCTGTTTTCTCTCATTAGATGCTTTTTACTTATCTGTACCTGAGAACTACCACTACCTGAACCAGTCTGGATGTACAGCGGATAAGACAATCAGTGACAAAGATTCTTTCAAGGAAGTCATTGTGAGTTGCTTCCACAGTTCTCTTGCTTTAAAAGTGCTGGAAGTTCAGATGTGTGGGGCCCATTGACAGAGGAGGGTACAAAGCTTTCCTGTGCTTTCCTCCAGTGGAGCTCTCTCATTGAGGCATTAATCTTACAGGGACTTATATTTTCTCAAAATGCTTCACTGCCATTTTGAATGTGTCCTTACCTTTTCTCTGGTATTTCATTTTTACTCTGTTGTTTCAAAGTGTGCTGTAATTTAGCAAAATGCTTAGGTTTTGAAATTAAAACAGTATCTGTTGGGAAGTCAGACTTTTACATGATTTGCCTTTTCTTGCATTGTTTTATATTTGAGATATATATGTATATCTATCTATCTATCTATATATATATATATCTCTAGCTCACGGTTTTTCACTCTGAAAGCTTTGCCCAAATCATGTGACATCTACTGGATGGAGTCTGCAGTGCAGCACGTAGGGAGCAAAGCACCTGTGACTCTTTTAAGTTGCAGCTGTGAAATCCAGTTATATGGAGTAACTTACACAATAGAGTTATGAAAACATTAGCACAGATTAAAAAGCCGTGTTCTGATGGAATCTCTCTGAATGGCTTTATATCTTACATCCACAGCAATTAGTCCATACTGACCACACTAATTGGCTATTGTACCATCTAGCGCTGAGGTGATGTGTGTTAGATTTAGATTTTAAAAATCAGATAAAACATTTGATTCTGTGCCCTTCACCAAACTGTTTTTGCTTAGTTATGTTAATCTTTTTGCCAAATTGACGAATGTGTAGTGGATGCAGCAGGTTTTTTTAGTGTAAAAATCCCTCATGTTGTATGGCAGATGGAAGTGTTGGAAACGTTGGTAACTTACCTATATTCTAGTCACATGCAGAAGTTGATTAGCATGACATTTAATTTGTGCTAATCATCCCAGGGTAGGCAGACCATGAAATCAGTTGGGCAGGTGATGTTTGCCTGCTGCCTGCAGCGTGGGAAGGCTGGGAGCAGGGGCTGCCAGGCTGCATTCCCACAGCAGAAGGTGGGCAGAAACCCCCACAGCTCACCCTCACCTGTCTTTTCCTGTTATATTCATCTCCTTTGCCTGTTTTTATTGCAGTGTAAGTCTTGGAAATGTTACTTAAGGGAAACTTTTTTTGTAGGAGACGGGGAGAAGCAGCACAGTGAGCAGGGAGATGAACTCGTGGTGCTGCTGCCCTTTTGCTATGAGAGGTCTTCTTTACAAATAAACCTTCAACCATTATCTCTACCCTCCTTTGAATTGTGGGATGAGTCTGAGGCTTTTCCATTTGTAATGGATGATTTATGAAAGATAAAATGTGTCATCTGTCAAACACCTGCAGTGACTATAACATAATGAGTCTGACTGTAAGGGTATGAAATTGTGATCTGGTCTCAGACAAGCTCATATTACACCCAAATTTTGAAAGTTTGGTCGTTTCAAGAGGCATACAATTACCCCTTCTGTGTCAAAGGAAAGCATGTGTTCCTCTTGTTTTAGTGTTTCTTTTAATATTTTACTATTTGCTCTTCTCCTCATTTATGTAGTTGAGCCTTGATTGTTGCCATATTGTTTATTCATAAATTCAACGCTTTTTATATAGATACCTTTCTTCCTCAGTTTTACTGGAAGTTGTCAGACCACATTGGTAAGGTGCAGGTTTGGGCACAAAAATGATCAAATCTTACATGCCTCTGTGTTTCCTTCCTCATGCCTTCTTACCTACAAGGCAAATAGGCAAAATTTGGTAGAAACACGCAGGAGGTAATCAATTAATAATTCAAATTAGAGTAATTGCATCTGGTGCACAACTCAGTCGGTCGTTCCAATATTTATATAATTTTAATGATGAATTTGAAAGCAAATTACAACATCATTACAGCATCAAAATGAAATTTCTTAAAAGCAGAGTGATACTTACATGTTCCAAGATGTCCCAGTGATGCCTTAGAGTGTATTCAGTTTGGGATGAAACCAAAGGAATGGACTCGAGCCAGCTCTCTTTTAGTCCTGACTTGCTTTCCTAAGGCCTCCCATTTTTGAGTCTGTGTGCATGTTATTGAGGAAGCTCACATGTCATTCCAGACTGCAATGGAAGTGATGGAGTTCAGCAGGGAGGAAGTACAAGAAGTTCTGAGGCTGTTGGCTGGCATTTTGCATCTAGGAAACATTGAGTTCATCACTGCTGGCGGGGCACAAGTGTCCTTTAAAACAGGTGAGAAGCCTGTGCATCCAAATCAAAATGTTTCTTGGGGTTCTGAAAGCCTTATTCGTTGTTAGTACATCTGAACATAGTAAGGACAAGCAGTGATAGGGTTTTACTGCTTTTTAACATCTGCATATGTTGATTAAAATGTTACTTTGGGAGGATGGGTTTTGACAGATAAGGCAAAGCAGTCTGCTGTTGGATGCTAGGTTTTAATATGGGAAGACCTTGGGCACATATTTATTCCATTAACAGTAATGAAATTCTATTTGAGTCTTACTCCTGCTTTGAAATATTCTCAAGCTGATAAAACATAAGTGCTCAAATACATTCCCTAACCAAGATCTCCACTGAAAGTATCTTTTTTTTTAGAACTTTCAATATTTCAATTACATATCTGAAAGAATGTTCTGGTATGTCTAAAGATTGAGCTGGTGGGCATTTTAAATGTTTGTTTAAATATGGCATTAGAGAGTAGAATTATGTACTGCTTTATATACCACGTTATAGCAAAACTGAAAATTAAAGTATGCATGGAAGAAAAATTTATTTGGTTTATCCTCATCATCCCAAGCAAAGAGAAACACATTCATGCGGACAAAGAGTCAATTGCTGTTTGCATCTGGAAAAATGTGTTAGGGCAAGCCGTAGATTGTTTGAATTCTTGATATGTAACATTAAGAGGAAAATAAATATTTGTGACTTACTTGTGATGTATTTCTACTGGTAATTTCCTTCAGTTGTACATATTTATGCCTTTTCATGAGCAGCAAAACAGTATCTTAGAATATCTAGTTGTGTTTTCATCTCTAATCCCTGTCATTTTAGGAGCATCTTAAATAGTGGTGGTAGTAGTAGCAATAGTAATAATAGTAAAAAACAAAATTGGTTTCATAGCTTTATACATTTAAGGACATATCTGTATTTGTCTTTCTCTTTTGCCAGCCCTGGGTAGATCTGCTGAGCTACTGGGGTTGGACTCCACACAGCTAACAGAAGCATTGACTCAGAGGTCGATGATTCTCAGGGGAGAAGAAATCCTAACACCTCTTAGCATACAACAGGTAAAGGCATCTCAGTTTTGACATGGTTTTAGAGTCTTTGAAGGATGTCTCAGTCTTCAAGTCCAGGGAAATCATTGATCACTCAAGAACAGAAGCTTAGCTCATGCATCAGAGTCGTAATCAAAAGTACTGTTTAGTTTTTTTGGGAAGGGTATAATCTCTTTAGATTTGATCCTATTATTCTGGTCAGGGATTGTAGCTTGTCTGTTGTTATTTTTATGAAATCTGATTACTTAGCATTTTTTTCAAAACATGTAGGCTGATTTTTTTTCACTATGGATGCTTGTGTTAGGGGGCTAGTTTTTCAAAATTTTCAGGAGAAATATTTTTATAATTTACAAGAAGGGAACTAGAAATAGGTATGCATAACATTGTGCTTCCCTCTGGAAAAGGATGAATTAAGGCATTATTTCCTACACTTCTCTTTCCTTCCTCCACACCTTAAATTTATAATTTCCTAGTTTTTTGAATGCTTTAGCCTTGAAACATAATTTTAAGGCTACATAGGTGTACAACTGTTTTAAGTTAAACTGTTAAAGCTGAAATCATGATGCCTTGTAAGTGTTAGTACAATTTCTGTCAAGCCACATAGGAATAGGAAGCTGCTTGCATTATACATTGTTTTGTGCTCTGCTAAGGACACTGACCAGCCAAGTCTGGTCAGCTCTCAGTCACAGGGTGGTTGATGTGTCATGTATTCCCTCTTTAATGCAGGCAATAGACAGCAGAGATTCTATGGCTATGGCACTTTATTCTCAGTGTTTTGCTTGGGTCATTAAGAAAATCAATAGCAGAATCAGGAGCAAGGAAGACTTCAAGACTATTGGAATTCTGGACATATTTGGATTTGAAAACTTTGAGGTAGGTTTCAAAAGCTTATTCAGATGGATTGTCTGATATTTATGCTTTATTGCTTTACATATTTTTGTCCTCTTCCCTGGAACTTGATTGTTAAACATGTTATTAGTTAACCCATTCCCTTGTTTGCAAAGTAAAATACTTGAAGTGTACGCATTTTTGAAATTTTCTTCTCTCTTTAGGTAAACCGTTTTGAGCAGTTCAATATTAACTATGCAAATGAGAAGCTTCAGGAGTATTTCAACAAGCACATTTTTTCCTTGGAGCAACTGGAATACAGCAGGTAAGAGAGAGAGGAGAAATTTGAAAGAATTTTGACAATACCGTATTCACTTGAAATCTTAGCTTGCAGCTTCCTTAGCTTCCTTTGAAAATCTGTCTGAAGCTGTGTATTTTCTAAAAGCAAGCTGATTTTGCTGTAATTTGCAAGATAAATACACCAGCTTCTCCTATTTCTATAACTAAAATAACTTCGATAAAAAGGCCCGGTTTTTTTTTCCTTAGGGAAGGACTAATTTGGGAAGATATTGACTGGACAGACAATGGAGAGTGCTTGGATCTTATTGAAAAGGTAAGAAAGAATTTGATACTGTTACCTATTTTTAGTTTTTGTTCTGAGGTAATGTGTCTTTAAAACATTTGTCAATACGAAGAACAAGTGAAGAGAATGGTGGATGTTGCATGTTTAAATAGCAAACTTTTAATCAGATCATTTTCGTGTGTGGCTATGTTAAGGATTATATTGTGAGCTCTTTTCCTTGTAGCAACTTTTCTCCATGTGTGATTATATACAAAAGCAATATTTGGAGATGATTAAGAAGGGTCGTTTAATCCATGCTCACACTTGCCATCAGCACAGGCAGGCTGTGTGAGCTTATCTCCATGGCAGGGTGTGTGACTGCAAGGGTTCAGAGCACAGAAGCGAGTGGCAGCAGGCAGGGGATGCAGCTGGCAGGACGTGACTGCAGTCAGGGCAGTGTGCCTTTCAGGAGCTGCTCTGGGCACTTGGGAGGTGGCTTATTAAAACGTTGTGCCGGTTTGGACACAAATCCAGCAGGAAACAACCCGAGAGGGGCGTCTCTCTCTCTCTCTCCTCCCTGCCAGGCAAGCAGGCCCCGGCAGCACCTCCCCCACGGGTTCGGGAAAATAATTTCTCAAGTGAAAGTGAGAAAAACTATTTATTTAACAAAACAGAGTCCCCCGCTGTCACGGGAAAAAAAAGATATTGAAACCTCCTCCCCTGTCCCCTAAAAGAGGACTATGGATTTTAGAGTTCTTTCTGTAGGTAAAACCTGCAGTCCTGAGATGAGCCGGGCCGGCCAGGCAGGGTCCGACGAGCCCCCTTGGAGGGTCCCACCGAGCAGGTCCGGAGATGACAGCCGGGCTCAGATGAAAAGCAAGCCAAAAACAGTCCAAAAAGGAAAAGAAGCCGCTGAGGCAGATCACAGTCCCTTCTCCGCTGAAAGCCGAAGAGACTAGCCAGCAAAAGTCCTCCAACCAGCCGCATGTTGTCAGAATCGGGAGAGAAAAGAATGCAAAACATTCTAGTTGCAAGGTCAAGCTGGCCGCTTTGAAGAGTGCTCTCGGCTTCTCTCTCCCCCCTTTGCAATTTAAAGGTACACTAGAAATCAAGCAGGCAATGGGGAATACAGTATGGTCATAGAATCACCCCAAGACAAACGTGCACCTGCAGAACCATGTTCTTCTGAGAGGCTGTATCAACCTGGAGCTGGCTGGACACATTCATTAACTGTGGGGTAGCTTGCTTTGCTTACCACCTCTTCTAGCATGAGAAGTAGGGAACGTGAAAGGAATACACAGAGGCATATGCAAAGCAAAGGGAGGTTGTGCTTCACACAGGGCAAAGTTAAATTGTGTATCTTTTGCTCTGCCCCTGAGCACTGTGGGTGCTGGAAGTTTGCATTGGTTCAACGACTGGGTACATAATTATATGGAAGAAACTTTTTTGAAAGGCTGTTTTACACAAACTCCTCAGACTCCTGATCATTGGAGATCTTGGAGGCTGGGGATATATTTTGGGGCAATGTCATTGTATGCATCTGAAGAATGCCTACATCAGGAGAACTGTTGATTGTTCCAGTATCTTGTTTTTCTTTATTTTGCCCACAGATCATATGCTCTATATTTCAGAAGGAGTGTTACCAGAAAAATGGGATTACAGCAGCTTCAGGAGTGGGGTTTTAGTTATATATGAGTGGTTTTGTGCCTCTCTGCACAGAGCAACTTCAAGGACTTTGTGATTTTTCCAAACTGGGGACAGCAACTGTGTCCATCCATGCACTAATTCATCTTGTGCCTCTTCTTGCTGTTCTAGAAACTGGGACTACTGGCACTCATCAATGAGGAGAGCCATTTTCCTCAAGCTACTGACTCCACCTTATTGGAGAAGCTGAATGCCCAGCATGCTGTATGTAATGTTTTGCTGATATTTTCTGTGCAAATTGTGTAGGATCTCTGCTTCTGTAGAAATTCGTGGTTCTAACATATGGGCACATAGTTCTAGAGGCTCTTTTGGATGTAATCCTACTTCCATGGCAATCCATATAATTTGCTGTCAAGGCTGAGTTGGTTACTGGAAGAACATATCCTTGTTGCTGTTCAGTTAGGTGTTTCCATTGTGGTGAATAAGTCAAATTCTACTCTTAATGAGAGCTCTGTCAACCTGCAGTAGCTCAGATTATTTAGATCTTCAATTTCCCTTGATGTACTAAAGCATTCACCTTGACGTCATTTACTGAAAGTTTGCTGTTTCTTCTGTCCAGATTAGTGTTGCCTTTATTTATGATCCTAGACTTATTTTTCACAGTTTCTGGGATGCAAGCATATCCACCAGTCTTCAAAACTGCCAGTTTAAGACAGAGACTTCTCTTTCAAAAGTGCCTTTTATAGATGGTTCTGCCAGATGGGGTTCAGGTTTAGTATAATGCCTTTTAATATACTATAAATCTGTTATTACTGCATTTGAAGCAGCCCAGACTAACAAATCCTATTATCATGAGTTGCTTGTTTGCTTTTGAAGCACTAATCTTCCAGGGAGCTTACTGCAAGACAATGGTCTGTTTAGGTATGGGTGGAGAGGATAATGTGACAACCCCCTCCAAATATTTCTCTTTTTTTTTTCCCCTCCTATTAGAACAATCCTTTTTATGTAAAACCAAGGGTTGCTGTTCACAACTTTGGAGTGAAGCACTACGCTGGGGAGGTAATTTCTTTATTTGCTGAAATTATTCCAAGCAGAATTTTCATTAGCTTAATCTTCCCCCAAGGCTGCTCAAAATTAACTAAAGCACTCTGTTCCCTCAGCACTTTTTACAGTACCGCTCTTGTGAGAGGTGCCTGACTGTTTGGCTTATTGTTTGAACCAGCTCTGTTTCCTTCTAGGTCCAGTATGATGTCAGGGGGATTTTGGAGAAGAACAGAGATACTTTCAGAGATGATCTCCTGAACTTGTTACGGGAAAGCAGGTAAGTTTCTGTGATTTTTGTTAAGGACATGATACTAAGGGGTGTTGTATCAGCTAATTCTGCGAGGATTTATCTCTTAATTCTGCTGGGGTGTCAGTATGTTAGATGTTGCATAGCAGCAGACCTTGACAGACCTGAAATGAGCATAGAATGAAATAGAGATGAGCTTATCATATCACGGAAATGAGCATATCAGAGTTGCCTGTAAGCAGATCTGACTGTAATCGGTTCTCACAAAGTCAGGTTTACCTACATTGTCGAGTACCTTGTTGCTGTTCAGTCCAGGGGGTTCCTAGAGAGCTCACTTGCTGCTCTGCAATCAGTAAGGATGCTGGAAGCTGGTCACGGATTTTAACTGTTTCAGAGTGCCTCATAGGCAGTGTGCATGTGTGGTTTCTTACTTCACTTTTGTATTTCTGGCACTCCCTAATTTGGTTGAACGCTTGCTGTCAGGGACTACCACAGTGCAAACGGCCACATAGTAATTTCATCAAGGGGAGAACTTCTATTAAGATTTATCTGACTGAAAGTCTGAGCTTGGATGCCTTTGGTACTTGCATGTCTCATGTCATTCTGCTGTGTAAGGATGCCTTTGGTACTTGCATGTCTCATGTCATTCTGCTGTGTAAGGTCTTAGGGTCCTTAGAGTGGTACCCTGTGAGCTGGGGCAGTACCACATCCCTTTTTGTGGGTGTTTGGTTGAGACTCCAGGACAAAAGAGGAGTGAAAGAAGAAGAGGGAGCTGAGCCTGGGTGTTGCTGTCTCATCTGCTGCCCTCCCCTATCCCATCCAGTCGTCCTGCCTTGCTGTGCAAGTTGCTTGTTTGTAAATTCCTTAAGCCCTTCTGTGCAGGGGAAGCTGTTAATAGGCATTTCCCTCTCTGTGTTATTTGTTCTGGATTTATGACATTTTTGATACAACAGCTGTCAATCGAAGTATCTAGGTAAAAAGAATAAATGAGTTAAACTTGGCTGGGCCTGCTTTTGCTTTTGCACCAACATCTGTGCGGAGCTTGAATTAAAATGTCTGTGTTTCTGTAGAAATGGTAAGAGGAGGGTACCCAACTGACAGTGTAGGAAACAGCATGCACAGCTGTTATCTGAAAGTGAGGCTTGCATGGGTGACTGTTTTGTGTTATGGCCCTAAGCAAGCTGGAAGTCTTGTTTTTCAGTCTTTGTTCAGGTACAATTCCAGCTGCAGTCAGCTGGAGTTTTGGTTGAGTGAGTGGAGTTAAATGCAGTAAAGCCTCTAGGACTTCACAGTTCATTTCCCTAACGATGTGTTTGGAGTGGAGAAGAAAGAACCTCCTTGTTTTGTTTTTGTTTTTTCTCCCCTGCATAAATTCTGCAAAGTCAAAATCTATTGTTTATTAAAGATTGTGGAGAAAATCAATACGTGTGTTTTTGATGGAGAAGCTTCTTGCTAAGAGACTGTGCTTTCATTGTATTCTACAGTGGTGAGCCTCATAGTCTGTTAAGATAGACTTTAGAAACACTGTTTTTCTTTTCCATTTCAGTCTTGATTTCATCTATGATCTGTTTGAACACGTTTCAAGTCGCAACAATCAGGACACTCTTAAATGTGGAAGCAAGCACCGAAAACCCACTGTCAGTCTCCAGTTCAAGGTTAGTTAATATGTCGGCTCTGCTCTGTAGCTAATCAGTGATAGACAAACCCTGGTCAGTAAAGAACAGGTGGAGATTGAAAGAGGCAAAACTTGAGCATGAAAACATTGCTGTCTCTTCTATGACACTGCCCTTGCTAAGTAACCGATTGACCATCCTGGCTAGCTTCAAGTAGACACTAACCTTTGCATCACACCATCAACACAAAACTCCTGTTGCATTCCCCACTTGCCTATCTGTGCTTATTTTAAAGATCATCCGTGAAGTTTGTCTCTCTTGTCCTGCTTTGTCTTTATAATCTAAACCGAACCACAAAATCCCACAAAGCCTTACAGCAGTGCCTATATGCTAAGAAAAATAAGTGCTGAATAAATACCTCATTAAGGTGTTGCCTTGCTTTAACTTAAAGTTTGGAAGGCGTTTTTGTTAAATGCCTTTTTATGAGGCTTTATAGCCTCTCATCAAAAATGGCACCAAATTGAAATCTAGCATAAAGTCTATCTGCAAATTATTTAAAAAGGAAAGATTGGCACAAAACATCTCCTAAATTGCATGAGTACAAGTCTGGATTAGTTGCCTTTCATTTTGTTTGAATTAATAAACATTTGCAGAGTTCATTCACTTTTTTAAAAAAAGAGCAGACTTAAACCCCTTAGGGGCAGATTTTATCCTAATAGACTATTGCTAAGTGTTGGCGAGAACAGCAAAGAGTGTATGCTGGGGCACACACAATGTCTTTTATTAAAAAACACTAATGTATTTTCGGGACAGCTTGCTTTGTGCTACCATAACTGTTCTCAGAACAGTTTTCTTGTCATGAGATGATGTTATTTGCTGGTTCTCTGGGGTAGCAGAAGGTACCATTTCCACTTAGTCATTTATATATATGCAAAGTAGACATTTAAGATGTTAACCTTACAAAAACAGACCATATTCTTTCACCCATTTGGCAAGGTAGAACAAAGTGTAGTATTCTGTCTGTTCTCTGTCAGGAGCCCTGGAAAACATAAGGGTGATAAAACATGAAATCAAAACATTATTGCCTCTTATCTAACGCTGCAGTAACTGGCCATTAACCAGCTGGGCTGCTTTAAAAAAAGTTGACCTTCACGTCATGCCTTCCCCAGAGAATTAGGTTGGGTGTTTTTTACATGTTTTAAAGCCTCACAGGGATTAGTCCATCTTATTTCAACTGAAGATAAGAACTTTGCCTTCACAGTTTTATTCTCATGATAAATTGGTTGACTCTTCTTTTCATTTGATGACCTGCCTAATGCAGGCCTGGGGGTGCACGCAGAATAGCAGAGTTTAGATACCATCTGTTGCAGCCTCTTGATTACAGCAGGGCAAACTCCAGATTAGCTCATCACCTGACAGTGACTTAGAGGCTTGCAGCGCTGTGCAGAATCTGGCTGGCTGTACCACAGGTGAAAGTGAAAATAGTTTAAATCATTTTTGTTTAGACTGACCAACTTTTCCAATCTCTGTAAGCAGGAGCCTGGGATGAGAGAGTTGTCCACAGATGTAATGTTCACACAGGTTTAATATGGATGAAGTCTTTACTTTTCAAAGCTGTAAATATTTGTCTTCACACAAAGATTTTTGTCTTTGTATGTTCTGTTTAACGTTTGCTGCCCGACTCCCTGGTCCATAGGCTGGCAAAGTCAAGCGAACCAAGAGCTATCGTTTATGTTCCCAGTCGTTTCACTGTTTGCTCCCTTTGCCCTGCACCAGCTCCTGTGCATAGCCGTAACTCTGCCTGCTGCCTTTATCACTGCATGTTCAATCACCAAATAAGTGCTTGGTCTGCAGATTAAAGCAAGAATTTGTTACAACAGACTGACATTGACAGTTTTGCCCCAAGACATATGGCAGGACACACAGTGTTGCTCCTTTAAAAGGTGCACTTTCTGCCTCCTTGGCAGCCTGCTCTGTATTCTCTCTGCTGCCTGGCACAAAGTGCCACCTTTGAGGGATGTAGCATTACCATTGCTAACTTTGTGGGCTCTTCAGAGCCTGAGCGCCTCTTCTGTACAATCATTTGTATCTCTGCAAAGTAAGTGCAAGGCTTCAGTTTAAAAAGGTTCATCATACTTAATGGTACAGAATGAGGCAAGTTGGAATAAGATACGGAATGATGGCTCAGGCGGGAAAGGGGCGGATGTGTAATTAAAGTAATAATCATAAAAGGACTAAGGGATTTTGTGATTTTTATCTCCCGGCTGAGGTTCAGACAACCGATAGTCTAATGTGCATTGGATCATTCAGAGTTCTAAAGCTAGGAAAAGACCTGTTTTCTTCAGGGAAGATGGAAAATGATTGGGTTTGGGGTGGTTGAAATGAAAAGAGGAAATCTGAGTTCGTGGCTTTTGCCATAGACCCCTTATCCTTCCTTTTGACTTGCTCAAGTTCAGCAGTTTTGGAATGTGAATCCTAAGTCTTAAGAGTCATTTGAAAGAGCCCTGAAACAGCAATTTGATGTTTCCTACTGAACAGTTTTCTTCATATCAGTCTGTGAATCTTGTTAATTGTAAAACAGTGATGCCAGTTTTGGTCAGAAGAGCCAGTGGAAGAAGCTAACATGTACGTATTGACCCCATCTTTTTCGAAGCAAGAGCTTCCACGGAGCAGTAGCTTCTGGTGTGCACCACTAGGTGTTGCCGTTAGATGCTGTCTGCAGTGCTGAGCTGCAGGAGCTCTTGTCTGGGGTTATGTTGCTTGTACAAAATTCCAGCTTGTGAAGTGCTGTCTTCTCTCTACCTGTCTTTCAGGAATCACTCCATTCTTTAATGGCAACGCTGAGTTCTTCAAATCCTTTCTTTGTTCGGTGCATCAAACCCAACGTGCAGAAGGTAAGATTTTAAATAGTGTCCATCTTTTCTGTACATCTCAGGCCTAATCTTTTGCTGCCTGTGGTTATTCAGCACTGTGTGAAGCAGAGGGTAGCATTCTTCACTGATTTTGTAGAAGCCTCTGCAAGTGGAAGGCAATGGGAAGGGCTTTTGAATTATTTGTATTTGCACATGGCCTGTGCACCTCTTTAATAGTCATTGCTCACAACTCTGATAAATGACTGGCTCTAAGGAAGGTTATAAACAGAAGGTAAGAGGCTGCACTACTTGCGTGACAACGCTGTGAGAGCCTTTTTAGGAAGAAAATATCAAAATTGCAAAGTTTGTTTTAAGTCAAACAGAGGCAGTGATTCACATGCATATAGCAAAACTGCTGTGAATGACTCTGTCATCAGACTCTTATTCTTTCAATTTATGAAGATACCTAGAATTGTACATGCTGGATGTTTTGTTCTGTTACAGAATTTTGTTTTGAAAACAAGCTTGGAGACTAAGGCTTACAATATCAATTTGTCTTTTGAGTTATAAGTAATGAAAGGCAGTGTCAAGATTTGCCTAAATATATTGGAGGGCTCTCTAGAAATGGAGTGGTAATAGTACAGTAGTCATTGAAATTAATATTGTTAGCCTGGTTCTGATATCTTGGGATTTTGCGCATCTGTTTTGGGCATAATAGACTGTTATTCAAGCATGGTCTGCTTTTGTCAAAAGTACAACAGGCAGAGGTGCTAGTGAATCTGATTTATGGTTTTCACATGGCAACTCAGAGATTGGTGACTTTACTATAAATCCAGATTTACGTGTTCCATTTTTCTGAGCTGTCTAGTTAATTAGGATACTAACAAGACAAATGTGCAGATTTCATTGTAGGTTTTAGTGCTATCTGGGCAGTACATCCTTGACTTTACATGTTTTCCACTGCTGACTGTAAACCCTGCTTTTGCACTGCTATTTGTGATGTGCCAAATAACACGCAGATTTTGGGCATCTTAGCAAGAGGGAGCAGCCTGGAAGCAAATGAGAACAGCTTTCTGTGTCTTGAGCTGTTTGGTGCTCTGAGATGTGAAGCCACCAAGCAGCTGAACCCATGTGTATGACAGAGCCCTGTGGCAAGTAGCTGGGGTTTGTGAGCCTGTGTGTTTAGCGAAGTCTCTGATCACAGAAGGAGGGCAGTTTTGAAAAGCTTGTTTGCTTCCCTGTTCCTGTTTCTGTCTGGAAGAACCGTGACCCTTATATAGAAGGATTTCAGTAACAAACTCACAGGTTTTCCTTATCTGTCCTTTCATACGTGACTAATAAGGCTCATCTCCAAAGCAGCAAAGTTACAAGGATTTGCCATGATTGATGCAAGAACCAGGCACTTGTTGCATTTCCATAGCAAGGAAAACACTGAGTTCCCACTCCTATGTTCCTTGTTCTTCCAGTGTTTTCCCACTAAAATGCTTCATCCCTGACAAATTTGGCATGTGTTACTGTATCTGCACATATATTTTACTACCACTAAAGCACAGTTCTCACAGAATTAGCAGCTGTGCAAGGAGAAGAAGCTTGAGACAGTCTCTGGGGACCACCTCTAATTGCAGGAGTTCATGCAGGAACAGATTTGGAAATTTCTGTAGACAATTCCTTTCAACGTACATATAAACTCTCACTGAAATCTTACGCAAAAGTGTTTGTACTTGTTTTCCGTTTGCCTTATTTGATCGCAAATTTAACTTGGATCAATGGCTTTACTAAATAAGAAGTACTGTTTGGAGAACAAGAGTCAAGTGTCACAGAGTTTCTCTGTTGTAGCCGACTCAGTAGAAGATTTGGCTGAAAATGAGAGGAAAAGCCATATATAATGCTTGTCGATGGCATTCTTCATTCAGGGAAGTGTTACCAAAATGCACCTTTGGGATTCACTGTTGGAAGTTTTGCCTACTGTATGCTGCTCTATGTCCCCCGCTCCACGTTGTACAGACACAGCAATTTTTAGTGCTGACCTTGTGATGTTGTTGGTGTTTCTCCTTCTGCAGCAGGGCAGGTACTGGAGCAGGCACAAGAACAGCATTTGGCTGCTGTGTGCCTGTGCTGGTTTGGACACCCCAAGACATTACCTTTGCTGGATTCTGTAGGTGCACATCACATTGAGCAGTTTGTAGTCTACCCTCTAATACAACGTGTTGCTTCTTTTCAGTTAGACGAAGGAAAATAAGGTGACTCAGTTTGCACAGCTGTGAACCAGCATGGCTCAGAGACATACGAGCTGTGCATGGACTACCAGGGATCACCACATACATGACTCACTGTGCAGGGCTGGTTAGGGAAAAAACTGCTTGAAACATTCAGATGAGCTGCTGAAGTGGAGTTAACGTGGATCGAAAGAAAGTAACGTTCTTCACTGAGCATTTTCCTCCGTGTTTTCCACCTGCAGTCATGCTGCTATGGAATGATAAATGTCACTTGGAAAGTACTTAAACAGTGCTTGCCAAATACCTAATCATGTGGAAGAAAGGGATGTTTTATTGCTTTTTTGAAATACACAGCATTAAAGGAGAGCTGGACCAGAGAGATTCGTCAAGGAGAGAGCTGCAGTTGTGTTATTGGGAGCAAAGCTTCTTCGTCTACTTGTTCCTCTCTGGATTGGGTGCAAATAGGGGACACACCTATTGGTAAACATCCTTTCTAACTGGAGGGGAGGAGCTGAGGGGACTCAAGAAGTGTGTTTGAATTCTGTAGGTGAATAAAGTTAAGCAAATAGAAGCCAAATTCAAGCCTTTGAAAAGCAGAATGTATAGCAGACTACTTTCTCTGCTGTTCTAGATATTGAAGTGTATTCATGTTGGTAGTAGATGTGATAATTTACAGGAATTATTTGATTGTTTTAATTTTTCAAAAGTTCAATTTTCAAGTATGTCGCAGTGGCAAGCAAAAACAATTCAGCATAAGCAGTAAACCACTGAACATTTACATATGAAAGCAGGTTCTGCACTCATTAGTGCAATTTCCTAAAGGGAGCGCACGGAGTACGTGACCTTTTGTCACAAGACATTTCGGCAGGCAGTCCTCAGACAGAAGGACAGAGGGCCCATTAATCTTTGGGAGACCCCTAAACAATCAGGGTATCTGTTTTCACAATTTCCAATCTGTTCTGAACTATCCATAACATGGAAACTTTTCCTCTTGGCATGCTTAATGAGTGTTTTCTGCTAATGAAGTGTCTTTCTCCTCAGCTCCCCTTATCTTCACTGCAGCTGGCAGAACTATGTATCATTTCATCCCTTTGAACTTTGGCACATCTTTCTGTGTTTCTTGGTTTCATGTTTCTTTTCCTGTCTCCTGTTCTATTTAATAATGATTCCTCCCTGCAACCTTGCCTTTTCTGATCTCTGTCTCCTTTTCTTCATGTACTTTAAATTAAAAAACAAACACCACAAAAAAAAAAAACCCAACAACAACAAAATCAAACCAACAACAAAAAAGAGACTGTCTTTTTAAAACAAGCTGCAGCCATTGCTTCAATCATCAGCTAAATGTTTCTTCCAGCTTGCTGCTATTAATAAAGTTGGCTAAGCCTTGGTGCCATTCAGGAGACACATCAGAGTAAATTTAAGATCTAAACTTCCTATTCAAGCTCTTTCAGAGGCAGAAATTTTCCTGTTGCCCAGAAGCAGCCAGCCTTGGGCAGCTTGGCTCAAGTGCTTTCTCAAGTTCCCTTTTTCATTTAGGATATTTCTTGAAAATATATTGGTGTAATCTCCAGTGGCACAATACTGGTATAATGATAGCGAGTGGCCCCACCTCCAGCATCTGCAGGACCCCAGCTGTGCTGGTCTCTCAACACCTCAGTTATTACACGTTGTTTTTGTAATTCTCTGTTCTTGAGAGTTCAGCAGGTTCAGGTGTGGCTGTACTCTCCTGCATATAAATAGGTACATGCACTTCTTTGGTTAAAAATCTAAGGCCAGTTTGGTCCAGATAGACAAAATCCTGGCTTAATTATAGTTCACATGAAGTATTTGATGTAGACGAAAATTTCACTTTTTAAGTTGTTTCTATAGGAAACTTGTGTTGGTGTGTGCCATCAGGCAACAAGATTGCAGGGTCTCTACTCACCTGCCTGTCCGCTCATTTATTGTCTCTCTCATTCCTCTGTTGTAGTGATGGTCTTGTCTCTGTCAAGATAAAAGCCGCCTTCTCTCAGAGATTGTGATCTCTAAAGGATAAATTCTGTTTCTCTTGGGGTTTTTACATTAACTTTTTTTTTAATCTTAAAATTTAATTAGGTCAGGTAAATAAGTGAGACAAAATTAAACCTATATTGTAAACCTACTGCAGGGTAGGGGCTACAGGGAGCAACAGGAAAAATGAAACTGGTAATAACTTTGCAGTTCAAAGGGAGATTGGTAGAAAAAAAGTCTGTAATAAATTCTGTGAGGTCTCCTGCTGCTTAGAGTCCTATCATGCTCCATATTCATTCTGGAAAAATTAGTATCAAGGCAGTAAGATTATTAACGTTGCTTCTAGGGACAGAGCCATTTGAAGGGATCAAGGTATGGCTATTGGCACCTGCAGTGTGCTTTGAGGCATAGGTCATTAATGGCCATGAGACGCCCTGGAATAGCAAGCAGTTTGTCCTCTAATATGAAATAAGATACAAACCTATTTTGCTTGGCGTCTGAATTAAAGTTGTGTTCTTAATATAGCTCTGAATCATTACAAATGTAAGTATAGCATGATATCAGCCTAAACACCAGGTAGAAGTACAGCTCAGGAATGCAGTGCAAAGGAACAGTGATAGCAGAGCTTGACCCCATCTGCAAGGGTGATTGTGTGCAGGGTGTGGAGCAGGTACAAGTGCAGGAATCGCAGTAGGTGAGCTGGTTGTCAAGCTGGAATTGCAGTGTTGTCATATTGAGACTTGACTGTATGAATTACTGGGTTTGCCTTCTAGGGAGTTTTTTTTTTTTTGCAGAAATATGGATAAGAATAGTGCAAGTCCAATGGTGCTGCATTGAGAAGAGCACTGACACATAACCTTTACAGATTCAGAGAGAGAAACTGAACTTCAAGGATAGTCGACTGTACCTGAAGCACATGATTGCCAAGCATCTGGATAACTTTACTTTCAGAAGTCTTTATTTTAAAAAATTATCCTTAATAAGATCTAGTTCCAAACTTCTGTGCCCATCCTACTGGAGTCATATACTAAGAATTTGCTTTATACATTAACAATCAGCAGACTCTGGGTCTCCTTACAGGGGAGCAGATGCCTTTGTGAGTTTTTAAAGATGCTGTGCCCAGCAGTTAAAAGCTAAAAAGTGCTAGGCCCTAAATTGAGGTGTCTCTATGGTTTAGTCAGTTGTCAAGCCCTAGGGTAGCTCTTCTGCAGCAAAGCTGCACTGGTGTCTGGTACTGGGAGCTAGCAGATCACAGGGTAAATTTGACTTGCTGTCCATAAGAAAAAGGTAATAGATAGCCTGATCACGTTAATAGTTACTCTGACATACTTTGAAAGTAGAGAGAATATATAAGAGAGCCCAGGTGGAGCTGCTGGGTGTGTGTGGGGCAATCTGTAGAAAGTTAAGGTCTAGCAGTATTCATTTACAGCTGTATAAGCAGCTCATATATTAGAGATCCTTATTGCCTTTTTAAAAACTCTATCTTTAATCTCAGTTGTTCTCAATAAATACTTGGTTTAAGAAGACTTTTTTTGGCTACCAATTACTGCCATCATTGCTTCTAGAGGCAGCAGAGCCACAGGCTCTGAGCACAGATTGCTCTTGCTCAGGCAGCTTAGGTC
Organism: Callaeas wilsoni; assembly: GCA_013398955.1. Taxonomy (NCBI): domain Eukaryota; kingdom Metazoa; phylum Chordata; class Aves; order Passeriformes; family Callaeidae; genus Callaeas; species Callaeas wilsoni. The sequence goes on from VWPU01006459.1 coordinate 118,204, forward strand.
AGACTTGGGGAGCTGCTGCTCAGGCTCATCATTTGGAAGGAGAGCAAGTGTTTCCCAAAAACACAGCATGTTGGCCTGATCTCACAGGTCAACAAGTGCATGGGGCCAATTGCAAACTATTTATCCTCCTTAGCCCTTTAACTAGTTCATAAGGCTTTATTATTCATAACCAGGAAGGCGCAGTCGGAAGGTGTGGTGTCGTGCCTGGCCAACGCCACTTAATTCAGCTACCTGGATCTTGTCGCCTTGGGTTTTGCAGAATTACATAGCTTCAAATCAAGACTTGTGGAGTATGTCCCAGCTGCATCATTTTCTGACACATCACTCGAGTAATTAGGTCAGGCGCTAGAAGACTCACTCCTTTAGGTAAAAGTGATAAGGAGAGTGGGTGTGAGGAAAGCACACCCTGCTCGCAGGGTGCTGGCTGTAATGTGTGAATCTGAATCCCTGTCTGAAAGAACAAGATAATTCCTGCACAGTGTTTCGTGCTACATGTAAGCCGTGCCCCTCTTCAGTGTCCTCTCTGAAAGATCACTCCCATCACTGCTGTGGTGCAGCCTCCTTGTTAGGCTGCCTGAGAGCCACTGGGTTGTCCCTTTGTCCCCATCTCAGAGTGTCCCCGCTTGCTGGGCTGAAGTAGGTCATTCCAGTCTCCGGGCAGTCACCCAGACAGGCATGTTCTTCTTCTTCATCAAGGTTTGTTGTTTGCTAAGTAGGGCTGACGAGGCATTCCTTTGCTAAGTGTATTAGGGTTTGTCTTTCAGTGACCATGGTTAAGCAGTTTAAAATTGAGCTGTTTAAGGCTAGGGACAGAGAGCAGAGATGGGATGCTGCAGGCAAGGCAGCAGACACTTCACACTGCTGTAAGGGTGGCATCCAACTCCAGGCAGAGCAGCCAAACAAGAGTTTTGCATGTTTTGCAGCACGTACCATTTGGTAGGACTCTGTCCACAAGTGGCAGGACCAATTTTTGGGTCTGGGATAGTAACCATGGCAGAATGTAAGCAGGATGGAGGGACATACAGGGAGCAATTGCTGCTTTGGGAGGGGGTGGCCCCAATGGCAAAGTACCAGAACAATTCTGTGGAAAAATCAAATGCCCAGGGATGGGATATTTTTAATGTGCAACATTTGCCATGTAGTTCAGTGTAATATCTATAAGTGAGAAAGATTTTGACTGCTTCAGCAATTGATCTGCCAGCAGCAGAGGATCTTACCACTTACAGCTGATTTCAGGCACTACAATAATTCTGCATGTTGTGCCACCTGATGGGTTTTTTTGTGGCTTATGAATTCCTTTATATGTGACTATGTGGCATGGATAGGCATTTGTGGAACTGCAACTACTGATCCCAAGTGTGAAGTATTTGCTTTTTATAAATACCAGCAAAAGACTTGGCTTTTCTTCCTTCTTGCCCGTTCTACCAAGCATTTGAATTGCAAACATTGTCATGCAAATGTATGCGTCGAAAAAGTGTGTACTTCGTCAAGCTCTGGAAGTTTTCTTCTTTAACTACTACAAAAAAAAAGTCCCCCCATCTCTAGATGGCAATTTACATTCAAATCCTGTTTGCTGTGTTCTCATGGTAACTACTCCAAGGGAACATGCACAGTCCATGATAAATAGACATCCTTAGAGCTCCAAAAGCATCGCTGGGGTACAGAGTATTGTTCTTCAGCAAAAACTTTTAAAGTTCACAAGTCCCTTCCTTGCTAAACTGTGTCTTAGGGCATTTTGTGCATTTTATGTCTTAAGGTTTAGGAATTTTTTGGCTGTGAAATGTATTTACATTCTTGCTGCCTATAAGGTGAGATTAGCCCTCGTGTCCTGTTAGTCAGGAATATCTTCAGTGATTGCTGTAGAGCCAGCCCTTGCTAGGCTTGACTTCCTTTGAGTAGCAGCAGGAATGAATTAAGCAAGTACAGCCAAAGATATCACATGAAAGACTTGAAATACCAGTGAGCTGAAGAAAGCTCTGTTCTGTGTGTGTCTGTGTGAGTGTGTGTGCAGTGCTGCAACTGCTAAAGATTCAGTTTTTCACAATGGACGAACGGTGAAGGGGGAAAACGTCTAAAAAGGTAAGGGGTTTAATTCATGCAGATTTTTAAATTATTTTAATCTTGCATACTTGAAGCTGCAGTGGACTTGTAGAAAAAGAGTAGAAAGTGCCTAGAGTTTGGCTGAGCAAGCTGTACTGGAAATGTTTCTGGGCTTGTATTTTCTTTTAAAGAGGGTAAATGCATGCAGAATCAAGTTTATGAAAAAATAACTAAATTTACTGGTCTAATCATATTTTCGAACGCCAGGAGAGCTTTGCTGCCAAGCAGTCTGCTTTAATAAATCACACTTTGTTTGAAAGTTAAAGGGGTGATTGTTTGCAGAGCTGGGAAAAACTCAGAAGAAGTAGAGCTGTGTGTGCAGAGCGGGGGAAGACCTGTGTTGTAGTGATGAGCTGCTTTCTGGAGAAAGATCTTTTCTGTTGATCGGTCTATAGTGTAGATTCAGGAAAACCAGCAGTGTAAAGTTAAGGATTATAGTATTCCTGCCATATATTAAGGCATAGGGCATGTACGTTTGCATCAATTACATAAGAAAGCAATACTGAGGACAAGTGTATTTGGGGTGGGGGGAGTCAAGCAAAGTATCTTCAGAACCCAGAAGTCTAAATTAGTTTTACTGGAGAAGCTTGATGGGGCACATTTGAAACAGCAATTTTTTGCCACAGAAATACAAGAAACAGAGTATGCCTGGAAAAAAATATTTATTGCAGTAGTAGTGGAAAGGACAGCATAGCAGTTGGTATATTTTGACTTCTTTTGCTGTGTCAGCTCTCCTTTCTGCCCCCAATGAAATAACCCTCTAACACGGCAGGTAAAATAGTGCTTTTCACCACTGATTGTCTTTGCTTCTGGGATCTGCACTTCATGCCTTGCTTTCCCACTTAAAGTGCTTGTCTCTGCAAACATTAGAATTCAGCCACAGGGTAGAAAATTAGGATAAAATTGCTTGAGAGAACCTGTGATGGAGGGAATGGGTTTGATCCTGCATCATTGAAGTCTATGGGAGTTTTATTCTGGTCTCAAGAAGTGCAGCCCTAGATTTGCCTTGCAAATCTAGATGAGGGTATATGATCTGATAAAGTGCCTATGGGACGAGGAAGCAGTGTTGCCATAACTTGTAGTTGTTGTTCTCTCACTGATGTTAAAATATGTCCTTTTAAACCCCAAGTGGTAGTAGTGGTGGTATGTCAAAATGTAGCTGGTTTTGTTGTGTGCACATTGATGATATGTATTCAGTATTTCTTTTGCTAAATCTTCTTAGTTTCAAAAAAGGTAAGATTTATTTTGCTTCTTTTGTTGGCTTATTCAAAAAAATGTATTTACAATCTGTTACAGATTGTAAGTGAAGGCTGAACAACAGTGGTTATAACATAACAAACAGATAGATTACTGATAGGAATTATCTGAGAGTGCTGTCCCAGCTATTCCCAGATCTTTGCAAAGCTACTCTCAGAACACAAAATCTGTGTCAAAAGCAGAAGTTAATGTTGTTTAAAGTAGAACTTGGATCAGTTACTAAACTTTTTCTCTTTGACTGTATCTATCTGTTTATGTACATGCATATAAATGGCTTTTCTTAATTAAGTCACAGGATGCAGCAAAGACTTCAGAGGGGAAACCTCACTATGGTGCATTTGTAAGGACTAAGTACACTTCAGGACATCTGGTGTCACCTCATCAGATGAAACATTAAACACTAAACACTTACTGAAAGCGCATCAAAGTGTTTTACTGTTGTTGTCTTACACTCAGTATTTACCGTTTCTGGAGGGTTTAGGCAGTTCATAAACCTCAGAAGCAAGGCAGGTCCATTCCTAACACTGCCATTAGAAGTCAGGTTGTGGTTTCAGTTGTATGAAGTGGAATGTGGTAGCTGTAAAGTCTGTGTTTGAGGACATCATCAGAGCCACAGTAGTGGTCAGTCTAACCTACAGGAAGTTTTTGGCTGACACATGATGAGATTTGAGGTTGCTCTTATTGGCTTGTCTCCTCTCCACATTTCTGATGAGTATTCCCTGTTCGGGCAACAGGGAGCTGGGCAGCTGGTGCTGCTCACAGGAGCTTTGCTGGGGAGGTGATAGCAGCACAGCTCCTTAGGCTTTGTGGGCAGTATTTGTTTTGTGGCTTGGTCCCAAGCACCAGGCAAGCACGCATGCTGTTCAGGTCTGTGAAGTTCCTGGTTGCCAAGAAGCTCGTTGCCCCATGTAAATTATTTGGGACACTGGGAAGTTTTTTGTTTTGGCAGCCACCTTGGATTGTGGGACACACTTGTGAGCATTATACAATATCTAGTGTAGAGAAGGCAAGTTTGTCACCAAACTCATAGTGCTGTGTTCTATTTCCGCTGTTTACATGATGAGCTCAATCATGGCATTTTTGAAACTCACTCTCTATAGATCTAGGAATCTTAAAGCATGTGGCAAGTAGGTGCTTTGGAGGGGTCTCCAAACCTTTATTAGTGAAGCAGAGGTAACATAGATGGGTTGAGAGAAGACATCCACGTTCAGAAAGCCAGATAAATGCCAAATCATCTGTGATACTGGCTTTTTCAAATGAATGACTGCCCCAGATTCAGCATGATGAAGATAAGTATGTCCATCTGCAGCTTGCCAAACACACCATTTGTGCATACTTAGCCAAAAAGAAACAGTGACCAGCCTCATCAATTAAAAGTAGTATTTCAAAGGGAGAAATGATTTTTATTAGAAGTGGTGCAGCACTTAAATTAGCTTCAAGGAAGTTTTTAATGTAGGCAAACAATTCATATGTCAAACAAAATTGCTTTTAGGAAAACTGATTTTATCTCAAATGTTTCCTTCTGAGTCAAACATTAAGGGTTGTGTTGGGTTATATACTTAAGCCAGCCAAGGAATTTCTCAGGGAAGAAATGGCTGTTCAGCCATCTAAAATTGCCATTTCCCTGTGACCCATGGCATGCACAACACAGCACATCTCAAATCTGCCTGGTTCTTACAGGACGTATACATCTCATTGGCCTCAATGAGCGCTTAGCACACATGTAAATGCTGTGCTTAAGTTATTACTGATTTGATGCTGCTTTGGCCAGCATGTAACAGAGCACCTGGAGCCACAATACCTCTTGTCACACAGCTGTGAAGAGGAGAGACATTTGTGCAGCTCCCTTACAGTGCATGCCCAGCCTAAAGTCACAAATCATCTGCGCAGAGAAGACAAGACTTGTTACATCCATTGCTTCCAGTCGCGTGTGTTCCATGTAGCTGGCCAGTCCCAGGAGAGAGAGTGCTGGTGAGGCAGCAGTGAAAATGCGCTTAACCAGTCAGGGAGTCTCAACAGTCTGTTTTCACCATGATCAGAAAATATGGAAGAAGGATAGAAAAAAAATCCACTTCTAGGACAAGAAGAGCCATATTCTCATTTGAATGTGACACAGCAGATTGTAGGCCATAAGTAAGGGCAGGACTTTTCTCCACATGATCGTCTTAAAAATGGGTAGAGTCAACCAAATGTGTGGTTCATGTAACTAAGTGAAGATGGAACTGAACCTTACTGAAACAAAAGGCTGTTGACCAGCATCCATAGCTGTGAATTCTGCAGGCTTGGAGATGAGCAGTGGCACCACAATTAAATCACTCAGAAGGCAGTTGAATATTAAATTAGTTAGATCCTGTTGTACTGTTACCATTTATTATAATTAATTCTTTCTCTTGCTCTTTAGATATGTGTGTGTATATAAATCAGTTAATAGTTACTTTGATAACCATATTGGTGTTCAGGAGGTTTATTGCCATTCATTTTGGATAACCCTCCACCATGCTAATAAAGCAAAGTGAATTTACTCTGTAGTTAACTCTTACTTCACAGTTGTATAGGAATTGGAACAAAAAAGTCATATTCATGCTTGTCAATGCATAACCTATTGCAATGAGGTGACAGTGGTGGGGTTTTTTTTCTCTACTGAATGCAATTAGTATCAATGCAGAAGACACAGGAGCTTCCTGCTGTCCTGGCCCAAGGTGATGTTGACTCACCTGTGTGTGGTCTCTGTGGCAACACAGAGAGCTGTGATTCATGCAGCTGCTCCATCTCATATTTTTATAAAATATGAAGAAATCAGTAAAGGGGCTTTTTGTTTGAATTTCAGAATTACCTAGAATTAGAAATATCTAATTCAATTTTCATGTGGTTCTCAGAAACATCAAAAGAACTCAAGAAGGAGACTTTCCAAGTCTCAGTGGGAGGATGGGACAGGACTGTTGTGTTATAACAGCTGTCCAAGGAGAACATAGTTACTACCTTTTCCTGTGAAATTAATGTACACAAGAATGAACAACTGCCTTCCTTTTCTGCCCCTGCCCTGCGAACACACACATATGCTCATTTCACTAGTCTTGTCTAGTCAGTTGCAGATCTAAAGCATGTCCTGAGTATATAATGTAAAAATGTATAGGAATACAAGAACAGCAGCTCAAAGGACCAAATTCTAAGAAAAATGCCAAAATTAGACTGACACTTTGTGAGATGTACTGAGATATAAGATGTAGTAGTAATTAACACACCAGTTACATGGGATTGAGCTGGGCTGTTCAAGTGGGCTATCACACAGTCCTTGCTATCAGCTAGGTAGACATCTCTGCTGGTTATAGGGATGTCCATCACCTCTGTAAACTTGAATTTCCCCTCCCTAGACTTAAAAATGGTCTTAAATGCAGTGTTACAGGGTTCCTGATACTTAAAGGAGATCTCCAGACCACACGCTGCAAGTCTGCTGGAGCCCAGCTTTGGAGCAGCCCCCCCATACTCTGGGCTCACTCAGGTTGAAGCGAGCCTTTGGAAATTATCCAAATCAGCCAGAGCCATGTGTAGCCCACTGGGGCATTTTTTTTGGTGCAGAGGGGCTTGCACGCTGGGTGCTGTGGCAAGGGCCAGTGCAGAGAGTTGGGAGGCAGGGATGCTCCGGGAGGGCTGGGTAGCAGAGCCCAGAGGAAGCTGTGAATGGAGCCCTGTGCCGGGGTGGGAATAATCTGCCCTTTCAGTGCTGCCCGACCTCTGGTGTCCTAGCAACACAAAGCTGCTCGGCTGAATATTTTGTGGCATTCCTCATTTGCACATATCAGATACTGGCTGTGATTTAAGCCTTGCTGATTTCCCATTAAGGCTTTCGAACAACAGGCTCGGTACAGGAAGGAGAGGAGAAAGGGCTGCTTAGGAGATAATTTTATAACACCCCATACTTTTTTTTGGCAGAGGAATGGCTCTGAAATGTTTCCTTGCTTGAGAAAGCACGGAGCAGCAAGGCTGAGCATTACGTCAGCCTTGTGCTTTGTAGGCATCTTATATGGAGAGAATGAACTGTGTACAGGGGCAAAATGCATTAGAGAAACTGCTGGTGGCCTCAGTATTGAAAAGGAGGTGTGATCAAGTGCTGACTTTTTAACATTTCTTGAATTTGATTTTGATTTTTTTTAGCTATGAAGTTGCTGGCCCTTGGGGCCATACAACAAGCAGGGACACTCCACATTTAAATCAGCTAAAGACAACCGACACTTATTATTCTAAATCTTGTAGTTTGCAGAGGTGTGATTCGTGCTTGTTGTGTCACACAGCTGAGCAGCACAGGTCAGCTCACAAATCACTAAACTGACTTCTGAAATAGCAGTGAATTTTAAGTATTTTCTTTAAAGCAATGCTTCAAAATAGAAGAATATCAAGATGTAAATGGCATTTGGGCATGGGATCCTAAAGAGATAGCAGGTGGGTGCCCAAGACTGAAGCTGGGAATAAAGTGAGATTTGGGTTTAGAATGCTCTTCTACTCTTCTTGTGCTCTACAAGTTGATGTCCCTTGTCCCTCTGTGAAATGCGATGTCAGCGCCCTCCACCCGTGAGCTGGATGGTGAGGTTCTTCCACCTCCTCCTTTCCACTTGACCTGCAGTAGAGAAGAGGAGGCAATAACCCTGTATCCTCTCTTCCCCTGCATGAAGCTGTAGTCTGAAAAAAGGTTGCTCAGTTTTGTGTCACCAGGGAGAGCAAAGAAAATTGTGATAATGTGGATCAAAATTATCTGCAATACCATTTGAGGATGTACTGCTGAAGCGATCCTGTGTTAGCATTTCAGTGAGAACTGGTTTCCTGGAAGGTTTCAAGGGTGAGATTACTTGCAGTAACAGTACACCAGGTACTAGAAACACACAGGATTAGGTTCTTACATGGGTTGCTCCAAGGTTTTACAGCCATATCAGGCTTTGGCCGTGCAAGATGAAATTCATCCTAAACACATTCTCTCAAGTATTTCCATCCTAGTTTTCTATTCCCCAATGAAACTTTGTATATTTTGGGAATAAATGCTTGATACCGAGCACCATTATGTGAAGAAATAATGTCAGAGGGACCATGGCAAAACATGTTCTACTGCTTTTAAGCATTTAGTAATGTGTTTATATGCCCAGCCTGCCAGCAAATTGTCAAATAACAAAAAAATCTTGTAAAGTATTGATAAAAAGTCTGTCATGGAGGAGTGACATTACAGTGGAAAAAAAAAAAACAAAAAAAAAAAAAAGGGTGAGGTCTCAATCTGTGTAAGTTATTTGATGACATTGGAGGGTCAGGGTTTCTCCCTGCAGCTGGTCTGTGTGCAGCCTCAGCAGATGTGGAGTGGTGTGTGCACAAGTTTTCTTAACCCATAATGAGCAATGATGATTTTGGTGTTGGTTGTCTTGACATGAGGTTGGTGAGGAAGGATAGCTGTCCCTGCAATTAGTACCTCACAGCATGTTTCTTCACGGTAGGTCTGCGGCTCAGGCAGCCTGATTGATTTTCTTCAGAAGCAGCCTGCTGACTACTCACAATGTGGGGAGAATGAGGCCAGATTGGGGCTTAGTCTGCGGGGACTGGAAGCTTTAGTAAGGATGACCTCAGATGAAATGGCAACGGATTACTCACAGGTGGAAAGGAGGGTCCATGAAAAGTTCCAGCTGGGGTCCGTGCTGCGAGTCACACCTTCTGTCAGTGTGCTGAGACCCTGCCAGCAAGGCTTCAAACCTTAAATCCCTGTTTCCCAAATGCTTTTAATTGCCTGTCTCACATGGATGGTCCTGCAGTTCTGGGAAAAACAGCCCATGGGACTTGCTGTGCATTTCAATGGAGCCCTGAATAATGTATTCAAACAAGGGCTCACTTCAGCTGAAAGTTTAGGCAATCACTTACAGAGCTCTAAATATGCCCTTAGAAAACTTTGATATCTGCAGCGTTTAAGCCTGTGCCTTTAACAATCCGTTCCTACGCTGTGAAATTGTAACCAGTGTGTAAGAAATAAGTCATTCTGAGTAGCTAACATTCCACCGGGCTCATATGAGAGAGGTAGCAAATCCTGGCTTCCTTTAGAAGAAATTATGATACCTTTAAAAAGGAGGATTCACAAAGAGGCTGTTGTGTATTTACTCGGTGGTAGCATTTAGTCCATACAAACCAAACAAAAAGATTGGTCTGAAATGCAAGAGGGCAGGGACAATAACTAATAAAAAGTTTATTAAATAGCCCTGCAATTGTGATTTTATTGTTGTTGATGAAAGCATGGAATCTCAGCAAGACAGTCAGAATCATTTGAGCATTTTTTCCCCAACAAAGCAGCTACTTCCAGCTCTTCTCTTTGCTAAATATAGTCAAGCAGGACCTGAAAAATGACCACAGCATCTTTGTGGATGGATATAATTCAAGTGTCTTGACCTAGTTGAAATCTTTAAACACTTGTGCAAATAGCCAGTGTAGCAGTGGATGGCCTCATAGCTCTTAAATGGGCTGCGGTCTTAAAAATGTCCTTGGGATGCCCTTGCTTGTAAAGTAAGCTGGGTGACAGGCTGAATATAAATACATAAGCATTTTCACATTCATTTATTGAGTCTCCTGCTTTGAGTGTTTTGGTAGAGTAGAAGACCTCTAAAATTACAGTGTTCCTTCTATGCAGTACTATTTTTAGCACAGGAAACTCTAACCTGTGGCATGAGAGTGGCTAATTTTGCAGTCTGTCTCTTATCTGAAATACTCAGGGTTGGAAGATGAGTGATGCAGGTCAGATGCTGTGGCAGGAGTTGAAGTGATCCGCTAATGTTGTAAATGATTGCTGCTGGTAAATGCAGTGCTTTCTCGTTCAGACCTGTAGAGACTGTAAAAAGAGCCAGCATGTCATTACTGAGCTTGCAGTGAAATCTGACATGGAGTTTGCAGCAGCATTTTTTTGAGGCACGAGGACTGTTGCAATATACCTGTGTTCTTTTTCTAGCGAGTTACCACGAGCAGTGTTAGTCATTTCTAAAGGCTTTTAATGGGGTTTTGGGGTGGGCATGTGGAAAAAGGTCAGGTGAAATTTGGACACGTGAAACACCATTATTTCAGGTTTATTGAAATATTCCTTGACTTGCCAGTGCCATACAGTAGAAATCCCAAATAAATAATAGCTGTGGCATGTTCTCTGTTTTTATTGTCCTGTATTTTTATGGTGTTTATCTGGACACAAGTACTCTGGGACAGTAAGGGAATGCCTTCCAAAACAAAGCAGGCATTAAACTTGTCTGTGTTTCAACCCAAACCCATTCCAGTTAAAGCTGGCTGCATCCTAGAGAAAAATGTAGAGGGTTTCTTTCTTTGAAATAGGCTTTTAGGTGAGTGGGACCTCATGCTCCAGGTCCTTGGGCAGGACATGCACAGGTTTTAATGCTCCTTGTGCTGGAAGCACATCAATTCTGAGGTTGAAAATCTGTTGAATAAACTGTTGTCATCAAAGCTGATGGTGCAAATGACTGAAGAAATGATGGCTAGAAAAGCAGGAGGTGAAATGATTTGTTGGAGACAGGAGGATGACACACACGGCAGTGCGGCTGCAGTCTCCAGGTGTGACAGGCCTTATCCCTGCCTGTCCTGGTGTCACAGAGCATTTTCCTATTACAGGCATGGGCATTTCCCTTTCACTTCTTTCAGGTTACTGGCTTGAATCCTTGACACCAGTAAAGGCTGCCAAGCAGAACATTTGGATGAGAATCAGTGAGCATAATTTGGTTTAAAAAAGGTAAACAATGGGCATGCAGAATTCTTCGTATCAGCTCAGCTAGATTATAAATACTAAAAATTAAATTAGTCACATTTTTCAAACTTGTCTATGATGAAAGCCTGGTGTTTGTTTTGACTTGTGGAGCTGATGACTGAAATCGGAAGACCATGGGGACCGTTTCAGAAACATCTGGCTTAGAAAGTCCTGATATTTCTGATAAAGTATACACATTTGTGTGTGAAAACTAGTTCAAAACCCTCTATAAAGCAGAGAAAGACTGACCTCTTTTTAATTTTTTGATGATTTTCTCCAGAGTAAAACTGCCAGGATTTCATTTTAGGAGTCAAAGAGCAGATTTAAAAAAACTAAGACATTGGAAAAAATTACTGGTGTTTAAAGTTAAAAAATTACTTTTTTACATCTTCTTATCTGTTTCATCTTTTCTTTCTTTGCATGTATCTTTCACAAAAGACTTTCCTAAGCCAGGAAAATCAAAACTTTTAAGACACAGTAGCAAAGCTGACATAGTTTTGCTCAAGTTCTGACAAAGAAATCTAGAAACAAGGGAGTGGGATTTTTTCCCTTTCTCCTCTCGCCCCCATCCCTCTTGCCAATCTCTCCGTGAACTCCCTCCTGCCTACATAAAGTCTGTGAGGCTGCTGTAACTTGTCATTATTGTGCCTGTACTCTGGTGAGGCAGCAGAGAGTTCAGGGAGGAAGAAGGATTTCCACTGACGTCAGGTATCCTCTGTGTTTCAGCAGATGCTTGATTTCTGTGCAAACGAGGCACAGAAGGAAAAAGTGTTGTGTTCTCTGTGTTACTCAGACCTTGGGGTCTTCACTAAGGGTACTGTCCAAGGAAAGGGGATGGTGTTTTTTCTTAAAGCTCAGTCAGGCTGTGATCTAAAGAACAATTTTATCATTAAAATTATGTGTAGGTGTTAGATGTCTGTCCCAATGGCTGCTTCTAATTGTGATTTCAGGCAGAAGCTTTGCCCTTTAGGAGACTCACTACAGATCAGAGCAAGCATTTAGCAGCTTAAGGAACCAAAGTCTCGCCAGCAGAGACTCCAGGTCATATTAAAGTCTTGGCTTTGGTGCTGTCTGGCGCAAATTCAATGGAGACTTTTGGATCCATGAAATCATGAATTACAAGTTGTGTCTGCACCACAAAAAAAAGCACCCTTATCATCTGGAACAGACCTGGCTTGTAGTTATTAATTTCACATTGATATTGCTCAGTGCCCGAACATGACTTGACTGATGCGACTCTAGCTGTTGTCCGGTGATTTTGTGTGCTGGAGTGGTTCAGTGCTGCCATTCCATTATAAAATTGAAATGTCTATTGAAAATTTAGTTCATTGCATCTCAGAGACAATTTTGGAAGCTATCTGTTGACTTACTTGTCTGTTGCCTTCTCTTGTAAATTTGATCTTACTTTGCAGGAGTCTTAGTTTTAGGAATGATTTCAAATTTTTGCTGTGGGAGATATATTGTTTTAAAATCAGTCACGGTTCTGTTGTCTATCTGAAGTTTTCCTAGAGAATGCAATTGCTTCCCAAGTGTTCATTTGTGAATAAGTCAAGTTTTAACAGCAATGCTGGTAGAAATTCAGCAGACCCCAGAGACGAGTCATGTCCTGTATTACTTTGGTATCAATCGGAAAGTTAGCTTGCTTACCAGAGGAAGTCTGAAGGAGCACCAATAAAGAGGGAAAGCTGCACAGGTAACCCTTTGCATGGAGATTTGATATTGTTGCAGGTTTAACTCAGTGCTGCACCAAGCAGTGCTCAAGTGGAGATGGTCATCACTCTGTCTGAGAACTGTCTGCAGTTCAGTAGTGGGATATGTGCAGTTCTTGCACTCTGGTTCAATAAAGGCACATGCAGTTGGTTTCTTTAATTGTGAGGAATCCTGCTGGAAGTTATGCTTCAGGTTATCCCTGCTGGGGGGGAAGGAGGGGTAATCTTTTAGTATTTCATATTGAAATGTACAAGAGATGAGTCCAGCACATCTCTTACCACTAACCCTTGGTTTACTCAAAGCAGCCATACTTGTTGCAGATGTAATTCCAATGATATGCCAGGAGGATTTGACCCTTCAATTTAATGTCTCATGTGTCTGTGAGTAATTAAAAATAGCAAGTAATGTAAAGTGATGGAGTAGACGTATGTGATTTAAGTTGCAATGGTCTTTATATTGTCCTATAGTGTTGATAGCATGCTAACATCTCTTGCAATGTTTCATGCTTTTTTAAAAAAATGCAGGTATATAAAGTTAGATATCTGTGTGACAATCTCACCTTCTCGTGACAGAACAGGGCCGTTTCAAACTTCTGTAGTTGTAGGGAAAATGTTACCAAAATGTTGCTTCTTCCTCTGTGATTCAAGTTTTTTAAAACAGTAACATGAGCTTTCAGGCCAAGTGTGGTGCTGACTTTTGGCTTGTTAAGTGCCTGGAGGTGGCAATAAAAGGGTTAGGTGGTACAGCAGCCATCTGTCTCTCAAAGCAGGAGCTGCTCCCTTGCAGAGGGAGAGGCTGCCTAGTGAGAGGGACATCTGTCATGTCACCAGCAGTTTGCCTGGCTGTGGTGTATCCCCACTCCCATCCACGCATCTGCCTGCCCACCTCAACACACCAAAAATACTGTTGTGTTTGCAAGTCTTGTGAAAAACATCACCTTTTGAGCCAGCAAGTTTGAATGGGGTAAAAGGACTAAAAGTAGTTTTACTGTTAAAGAAAAAAAAATGAGCTCTGTCTGCTTGTGGCAAGCATCAGCCTTGAGTTGCACAAGGTGAAAAGCGAATGCATTTCCCTACGGTTTTTGTGAGTACATCTGTGTCCATTCCCTGCCTTTCCCGTCAGCCACCTGCACCGAAAGAGGCAGGCAGGTGTGCGCATGGACGTGCGAAGGGCAGCTTTGCCAGACTGATTCCCGGACACTTGGATGCCATACAGTGGGCACATACAGGAAAGCCTGTTGTCAATACCAGCCATGACAATATTGATACCCTCACTGAAAGCATTCATGCTGTGTGTTCACTAAAATACAGACATTTTACTCACGGTGGCAAAATCCAAATGAAACATACTGTTGAGGAAGGTGAGTTTGTTTGCATCTTTCAGAGAGATGTTTTTCCCTCTGGTGTCACCACTAGCAGACGGTGTTTTGTTTCATGAATAAAGGCACTGATGGAAAAGTTTATACTGGGTAGTTAAAATGAACTTTTGAGTCTGTACTTTCTTAAAGGTACTTTTTATAAAAAGTTAAAATTTGGGGGTGTAATTTATTTGTCAAGTTGTTAAGTTGAACTTATTTGTCAAGTTAAAATTTGGGGGAGTAATTTGCTAAGTTGAACAAGAGACATTATTAAAGCCAGTTAATAAATACCAAGACAGTCCTCTGATAGACAGTTTCCCAGGGCTTGATCTTGCTGTCATTTCTGTCAGCTGAAGAACTTCAGATCTTTGTGTGAACCATTGACTGTATCTGTGAGATCCTACCTTCTGAACTTCTTGTTCCAAAATGCTAAGCACTGGAGTCCAGCTCTGCAAATGGCTGCGGAGGAGGGTCAGCTGATGGGTTAAAGTGGATGATGATAATTCATGGTGATAAATTAAATGGTGTGTTTACATGTGGTGGCATTTCCGTGTGGGGGTTGCCCGTGTTTTGCCAGGCAGCAATTAGTGCTGTCTTGAGCAGCTTTGCATGGCTCTGTCTGGGTTACCTTGAGGCATGGTGAAAACACAGTTGACTTGGGGGCTTCTCAGATGGGATGAGAGCATTCCTGTGGCTCCCAATGGCAGGACCATACTGATCAGTATTCACAGGTTTTCATAAGTGAGTGGCTGTGGGGTTATCTGTTTTCTAAATGGAAAACAATGCTGAAAGAACTGCAGGCAAAGTAAGGGAAATTTACTTCAGATAAGCGGGCGGATTCTGTTTACAGAAGAGAGTATTTCTACTGTTCAGAATAGCAATAAACAGAAACTCTTTTAAATACAACTTATTTAAGATGTGAAGTACCACCAGCAAACTTTCATCCCTATCTGTAGCAGATAATAGTCAATACACAAAGAACTGAATATTTTCTGTCCTTCTGGTTTAGTTTTTTATGAAGTCCATATCACTTGTATTTGTGTATCTTCAACATTTGAGATCATCTACAGGGACTTCAAATTCAATTGCTGAAGAAGCAAAATAGTCACGCTTGTAGCTGTTGACCTCTTAGCTGCCTGTGTTTCTGTTGTTTCTTCCTGCACAGCAATGGCCTGCAAATATGCATGAAATGGAAAGAGACAGTTGATTAGATTAAATGGCTGTAAATGCTCTGTCTATGGAAATGATATTCTGTAATTACCCCGTGATTTCCATTCTGTAGATATTTTTATAGGCTCAGAACTGCTAGTATCCTTTAAGACATTGTGTAGCCAGTTATTAGCCTTTGTGCATTTCAGATTCATACAATTTGCCCTTTCTTTATTTCCCCTGACGTCTCTAACCATTGCTATTAAAATTGATGTTTTGAACCTGCTCATTTCAGATGCCAGACCAGTTTGATCAGACAGTGGTGCTTAACCAGCTGCGCTATTCTGGGATGTTGGAGACGGTCAGGATTCGGAGGGCTGGTTTCCCAGTCCGGAGGCCCTTTCAAGACTTTTATAAAAGGTAAACACACTGACTCGTGGACTTCAAATGTAAGTCACAGGTATCAAGTCAACATTCCCAAGCTGAGGAACAAAAGTAAAAAGAAAAAAAAACGTGGCAAAAAAAGAACTTATCTGTTAAATGAAGCAATAAATACTTTTTGGTTGCCAGGTATAAAGTCCTCATGAGAAACTTACCTCTCCCCGAAGACTTAAATGAGAAATGTGCCGTCCTACTCCGTCTGTATGACAACACAAGCACTGAATGGCAGCTTGGAAAAAATAAGGTAAAATAATCTGACTGTTCATATTGTGGTGCTGGTGCATATACAAAGCTGAGGGGACAGGATTTAGACCGCACAGCTGCAGAGATGTAGTTCTAATGGTAATTACTTCAGGCCTTAAAAGAAGCTGGGCATACCTGTTGGTGCTCTTGAAACTCTTATAGCAACCATTAATGGTTGTGCTGAGGAATTTGCTGTCTAAGGCACTTAGAAACTGACTGGTGATTTCAGTCACAGAGAAAGAGTCCACCTGAATTTTCTGTCACTGTTCACAAGTGTTAGCACTGGTGAGGATCAGAACTGAAGGATTTTTTCATTTTTAGAAGTGTGGAGCATGTGGTGTAACACTTTTGTTCTGCAGAGAGCTCCAGTCATACTAGTAAACCAACCTAACCAATACCTCTTCAGTGGCAGAAATCAGGGGGAAGAATTTTAGCCAGTGTTCATGTGGCAGAATGGAGTTCCAAGTGTGTTTGCCATCCTAGTCTAAGAGTCTTTTCCAGAAGTACATTAGACCTTGGTATGTGTTCTACCAGACAACCTGAACTTTGCTCGCGTTTTTTTTTCTTTAAAAAAAACCCAAATTATTTTAGAATAAATGAAAGAATCCAATTTTAATTTGAGAAATAAAGCAATCCAGGTGTTTTTGCGTGCTCATTTTGCAAGTTTGATTGTAGACAACAGCTTGTGATTTGTGCTCTTGGATTTCAACAAATGATGTGAAAGCATTGCAGACTCAGGAGAAGATTCCTCATTTCAGGATTTAAGGCTTCCTAAATATTAAAAACTTTAAAAAAAATTTCTAGTGCTGTAAGGTAGCAAATATATTTTTTGTAAAATCTGATTGATTTCTGTAGGAAATGCTCCTCCCCTCACCCTCTTCTACCCACAATTGAATGGTTCAAAAGGATTTCTTCCGTTCCTTTGTATACTTAAGGAATCTTAGATTTGTATTGGAAAAGTTGTTTTAATCACCTTACTGTAAGAAAGAAGAAGGAATCTGAAATATTCTGATGGCAATTGATGTCGTCTTCCATCCCATTTTTTGTAGCCAATGGCTTACAAATAGCACAGTGGTAACATCTGGCTGCAGAGCTGGGCTGTGCATACCATTCTATTTCAGATGTAGCATATTAACAGTATTTATGCATGGACCCTGGAGAGTGCTTTGACATCTTAGGGACAAGTGTTTATCAGAAATTGTTTTAATCAACTGCTCATCAGGACCTTGGCAGGAGCCAGAGCTCTGTTGTAACTTCCCTTACTGTGGCCTGGGCTCATCCTCCCCCAGGAGCTACCTGTGCATTTTTAAGAGACTTCATAAACAGGAGAAGAGCACAAGAGGACACTGCTTTCAGACTGAACATGGCATGAGGCACTATCCTGCCCCTGTATTATTTTAAAGGGATTATAATGGCATTGTCATGATTTGGCTTCAATATGATTTTTTTTATTGTCTTTTCCATCTGAAGCTGCAATGCACCTGGTCAGGAAAGGGCATTAGCCTGAGCTTAACCTCTGCTTACCATCCATTTTTGTTCCAGAAGCAGCTGAATGCTTCTCTGAAGAATTCTGTTGTGTTTTTGAAAGCCTGTGTGCAGAAAAAAAAGAAAGATTGCCTACTGAGTGAAAGAAAAGGCTTTTGCCATGAGGGAAAACTTCATATAGAAAGAGCTGCCCAGTGCAGCTTGGACATTGGGACTTAGAGACTTTCTGTGGGACTTTTTCTGTTCCTGTTTCTTGGTTAATTTGTGCTAGAAAGTCCCTTTCTGGCTTGTTCAAAACTCACAACTGTGCCTCTCCTCCAGAGTGCTGTGGTGGCTTTGATGATGGGCTTTTTTTTTTCCACATAAACGCAGAGGAAAAACCAGATTCTTTTGCATATGAACACCCCCAAAAGTCCATTGGGGTTTTGAGGTGGCTTTTTTTGGGAGGAGGGGGAGTGAGGGATTTTTTGCTTGGATTTTTTTCACATCAGGAGAAAACACCCAGCGCTTCAAAGATGCACTCCTGCTTTTAGATGTCTTTGCAGCCCTCATCCCTTAGCAGGGCCCACCCTGTCCATGAGCTTTCCTCACCACCACGTTGTGGTGTGCAGCCTGGCTCTCATCCCGCATAATCAAAGTGTCACTGAACTGGCTATTTCCAGCTGCCCATGTGTTAGGCAGCAGCATGCCAGGCTGTTGTCACCTATAGCTGACACCAGCATACTTGGCCTTTAAAAAAGAA
Source organism: Callaeas wilsoni (assembly GCA_013398955.1). Taxonomy (NCBI): domain Eukaryota; kingdom Metazoa; phylum Chordata; class Aves; order Passeriformes; family Callaeidae; genus Callaeas; species Callaeas wilsoni. Next base: position 136,447 of record VWPU01006459.1, read on the forward strand.
AAGTTGAGAAGAGCTGGAAAAAGCGCTGACAGCAGATAGCTCATCAGTATGTGAGTGTGTGGTAGAGAGCAGATGTCAAGGCAGGTGGAAGAGGGAAGCTTCCTCCCCCATGCTCCTGCTTGGCTGGAGAAGCAGTTTTACTCATTTAAGGCAAAATAAGCAGTGTTAGCTCAGTTTATGTCAATGCCATGTGCTAAAGCTGCCTCTGAGAGACACTAGGCAGTGCAGGTGAATGATCCAGGTTAGTGCTTGGAAGGGAGCCTGGGAAGCATTCTGCCTGTGGGAGGGTGGCTGGCTGTGGTGGGGTGGCTGGCCTTGGCAGCTCTCTCCGTGTAGCAGCAGGAAAACAGTGTTGAGTCAACGTGAACATGAAGGCACTCTCATTTCTGCCTGCTACTGCAGTCCTGTAGCAATGTCTTTGGAAGCAGCAAGCCTTGTAAGGGGTTGTGGAACCTGATGTGACTGAAAAAAGTAAATTATCGTGGTGGTATTTCTGCCTGTCTGATTAGAAAGTTCATGCGAAGTCCTGCAGCTTCTTTGGCCTGTGTTACTCTGGTGGGAAAGGCTGTTTAATGAAACCAGTAATTATGTTGCATCTCGAAAAACCCTGCTCCTAATTAAAAGTTATAATAGAGTAATCTGACCCTTCCCACTGAAATCCAAAGTTAGAGGATCATCTGCAGGTGAAAGGACTACATTTTATTTTTCTGTTTTCTGCTGAGGAAATAGTACATTTTTCTCTGAATTCAAAGATGAGGGTAGCTGCTTGGACTGATCTGGCTCTCCCTGAAGTATGATGCTCACCAAAATTTGTTAAGCCAGAAGTTTTCTTCTGTAGGTGTTTCTCCGGGAGTCCTTGGAACACAAGTTGGAGAAACAGAGAGAAGTGGAAGTCACCAAGGCAGCAATGATTATTCGAGCACACATCTTAGGTTATGCAGCCCGGTAAGTGACAATGAGAATATTAATAGTAAGGATTTGAAATAAATGGATGAGTTGTCAAGAAGTTAAATCCTTTTGACACAATTCTCAGCTTTTCACAGGGGCCAGGCATTCAAATCCTGTAAGTGGCTTTTGAAAATAGCAGCTGAAAACACCCATGAGTAACACAAAGTTTGAATTGTTTTTATATAATGAATAGGACAATACAGAAATTTGGAGGTCAGCCAGTCATACCTGATTGTGTCATGGCATTAGATCCATGGTAGGAACTCTAGCTGGATGGCACCTAGTGGTGCTGCCCCAAGTTACCAGCTGAGATCCTGATTTATCTTTGCTTCTTCATGGTAAGAAAACAGAAGGAAAATAAAGTTTGGAGAACCAAGTTTATCTTGGAGAACCAAGCCATTATGTTACTGATTAATGTTTCACTTGTTTACCTGGCTTCGTGCATTATATGTTAGGTGGAGTTGTTCACCCCATCTATTTATTTCTCTGCTTTTTCTGCAAGTCAGTTGAGGACAGTTTAAGGAAGCTTGTTTGCATAATGAGATGATTTCTTTTTATGTGCTTATTAGTCTTGTTCTTATATTCTGACCAGTATGTTACTTAAAAACTATATCCCTTTTTTAATGACAGCTATCCTGCTATCCATGTTTTGGTTTTTTTTCACGGATGTGGGATGACTGTGTATATTCTTTCTCTGCATATGTGCACACACACAGAACTGTCTTTTTAGCATCTCCTTGGCAGGGGCATAAGAACATGTAAGACGTGTGCTTTTCCTTACTGAAGACACACACGGTGCTGTCAAGAAAGGAGAGAGCCTTGCTTCTCAAAGAGAGAGGAATGTGAACAACAGTGGAGGAACTATCACAGAGCTAGAACTGTCATGGGCTCATTATTGCAGGTCACCATGGCAAGATCCCTCACAACTGCTTCATTAGAAATTTGCTTCCTTTTTTCTCCCCCCAGAAAGCGGTATAGAAAGGTTCTCTACTATGTGGTTGTGATACAGAAGAACTACAGAGCATTCAGTGGTAGGAAGAAGTTCCTGTGCCTGAAGAAAGCAGCCATGGTCCTGCAGAAGCAGCGGAGAGGCCAGCTTGCTCGGCGTCTTTACAGGGAGCGGCTGGAGGAGAAGCGGAGACAAGAAGAGGAAAGAAAAAAAGAGGAGGAAGAAAGGTGCAGTTTCTGGCTTACATCACTTTTCTGCCTGTGCTGTATTAGGTGTTGGTCTGAAAGCCTTTATTTCAGACTATTCTTGAACAAATGATTTTGGAAATGTTTGCTGCTTTTGCTAAAAGATGCATATAGCTATCATGGTAGTTTCATGTTCACAAACATAACCGTGGTGATCTTATTTTTGGCTGTCTTTTCCAGGTGGCAGATGATCTCTGTAAGTTGAGCTACTGCCGTAGCAAAGGAATGTGATGAGCTTATGTTGAGCTTGATTGACTGACTTCTTTTCTTCACTTACTTTTAGGGAAAGACAAAGGCAAGAAGCAGAGCGTCTTGCCCAGCAGGTAAATAATATTCTTAATGCTTTCTGCCACCCTGTTTATTTGAGTATCTCAACCCAGCAATTAAAAAAATAAAAGGTACCTGTAGCATTAAAACTAAACTAATTACAGGAGCTGGTAGATAAAGCCAAAGGAAATTCAATATAGTTGTTTGCATGGAAATTTCCTTCACCTGATGCTTCATTTAATTTCTGGCAAAGATTGAATTTTCTGCACATACTTGGACTTCCTCTGCTCAACTATCTCTGAGCAAATGTAATCATGCTTTAATTTTTTTTCTTTTTCTTTCCTTTTCATTTCTTGCTGATATGAAGATAGGACTCCTTTTAAATGAATGAGCATGGTGGAGCATAGTGCTTTAGAAATAAATTTTAAAAAAGAATCTTGCATGTAGGGGCCTAACTTGATTTTATTTTGTTTCATTTTATTTTATGCAGGCTGAAGAAGAGAGAAAGAAGCAGGAACTGGCTGCTATTCAGAAAGCCCAGAAGGAGGCAGAGCTGAAGCAGGAGGTGGAGAAGCAGAAGGAAAGCAGGCAGGTGGAAGAAATCCTGCGTCTGGAAAAAGAAATCGAAGACCTGCAGCGTGTGAAGAAGCAGCAGGAGCTGTCCTTGACAGAGGCTTCATTACAGAGGCTGCAGCAGCGTCGAGACGAGGAACTCCGGCGGCTTGAGGATGAAGCATGTCGAGCAGCCCAGGAGTTCCTGGAATCTCTGAACTTTGATGAGATTGACGAATGTGTCCGAAACATTGAGAGGTCTCTCTCTGTGGGCAGTGGGTATCCTGCTGAGCTGGCTGAACAGACTGGAAATGCCTGCAATGAAAAGCCCAATTTTAACTTCAGCCAGCCATATCCTGAGGAGGAGGTAGATGAGGGCTTTGAAGCCGATGATGATGCATTTAAGGATTCGCCCAACCCGAGTGAGCATGGCCATTCTGATCAAAGGACCAGTGGCATCAGAACAAGCGATGATTCCTCAGAAGAGGATCCTTATATGAATGATACCGTGGTGCCAACAATTCCTGCTGCTAGCGACGCCATGGTCATACCTCCTGCCCACGATACAGTGAGTCTCCACAACTCTTCAAGCGGCGAATCCACGTACTGCATGCCAGAAAATGTATCCTGCAGACCCCCAAATTCTGTGGAACTTATTTCTCCCGACGGAGACTATGATTACGACCAAGACGATTATGAAGATGGTGCTATTACTTCTGGCAGCAGTGTGACCTTCTCTAACTCGCACAGTAGCCAGTGGTCACCGGACTACCGGTGCTCAGTGGGGACCTACAATAGCTCTGGAGCTTACCGGTTCAGCTCTGAGGGAGCTCAGTCTTCTGTAAGTAGCATTGTTTTTATTATCTAACAACTGATAGGTGCTTTTTGTTTGTTTTTTTTTTTCCCTGCTGTGCAGCTGTAGACTCAGTGTAGCTGTTCTTAGAAAGCATTGTGTAGCTTGATTTGCTCAGAGCACCTGTGGAAATAGAGGTCTGTTGCCATCTAGATGCTATTGGGGTGAGTGCATTAGAGTCAGAGGCAGCTCAGATGCTGTTTGCAGTCCTGGGCTTCTGCACAGATACGGTTTTAACTGCTTTAATGCAGCACTGTGTGTTACTTGGTGAGGAGCTCAGTGCACAGCAAAGGTCTTGTCTGTGCATGTATTTGGAGTTGGGGTACCAGGTAGCATGTTGGGGAATTGATTTCAGGAAAACCAAATTTAATTATGTGTGCAAGTTGCAAGAGTATTGAAGAATAAGATGCTTGCAGAAGTCCCTGACGTGCCAGGTATATTTTGAGATTATTTGGAGAGTAAAGTTCACACAGTGGCAAATGCTTCAATTATTGAGGCAGACACACATTCTGCAGAGCAATTTTTCAGTGCTGTTTACTGAGTATACTGTGGGGTTTCCTTTTACAAATATTTTTGAAAGAATATGATTTCCTCTACCACTCACGCAGTGTTTCTGTGAAACTATCTGATTGGGAAAGTGAAAAGGTATTTCAGGAACCCTGACTTGTTTAGAAGGAAGACTTTAAGAATAGAATATCTACTACATTTCAGGCAGTGATAAGCAGTCAGACACCATTGTGAGTGTTGGGATAAGTTGACAGTTCTTGCCTGGGAAAAAAAACACTTTTAGTGTCTCTGTTGAGGATGCCTTCCTGCTGCATGGCTGTGGATGTGTGTCAGATACAGAACAGAAATTCTGACTTTCCGGGGTGAGGGTGGAGGAAAGCTAGTACCACAGCTTGTGCAATGTTTGTTTTTCAATACTTTTGTAAGCCGTTTCTCACAGCATTTCAGTGATAGGGGCAGGTAGCACAAGGTAGCATACCCTGACCATACTCTTGCAAAGAGATAACTTTCCTGAGGATCTCCAAAGCTTTTACACAGATTTGTTGTGTAATCAAACAGTTCAAGCTGCAACTTACTACGATGTACTCCTTCCTTTGTTAGCTGAGTGACAACCAATGAGGAATCATGTCCTTCCAATACATGACAAAATGTTTTAGCTAGAGTCTTCTAAACCAACTTGATCTAAACTCTTCCTGAGAGATTATGACCTTTCTTTCCTTTCTTGTGTAGTTTGAAGACAGTGAAGAAGATTTTGACTCCAGGTTTGATACAGACGATGAACTTTCCTACCGGAGGGATTCAGTCTATAGCTGTGTCAGCTTGCCCTACTTTCACAGTTTTCTGTACATGAAAGGTACTGAATGAATCAAAATTTGCTAAATAGACAAAATAACCAGAAATATTTATCGTATATTACACTCCAGTTCCTGTAGAGTTAAGCTATTTTCTCATTTTTCAAAGGGTGATGGAAAAGTGACTTTATTTAATTTGAGCTGTTCTCAAGTTAATCTACTTGCAGTGGCTTACATCTAGCACTGTTTTTCCCCTCTGCAAAAAAAGATCAAGGTTTTGGGCTGCCTCTGTTTCATCTTACATCTCTGCTGGCTCGCAAACAATGAAATATTCAGTATAAATACAGAAAAATAACTCACAAAGTCAGATTGTACCAAATTTTGTGGAAAGCTGATTCCTGCTCTCAAAACCTTGTAACAGACAGCATTCTACATGGCAGACGAATATTAATGACCTTAGTTAAATTTCACTTTGGATCTGGAAGACATGAAGAAGGTTACATGTAGCAAAGCAGTGTGAGAGACACTGAAAGAATATACACAGGAGTTCTCTGCTTAAAATTCTTGGGTTTATCTTCTGACGATTGATAGCAAATTGTATCTAGCTGAATCCTTGTATGATTTCATCACTGTAGTATACCTTATTTAGATATAGGAACAGTGATGAGTGTACACACCACAATGTTTGTGTGGAAGGGTAATGCAGTTGACAGTAGCATGGCTTTTACTTTCTGACATAGCTGGCAGTCAGTTTTTGTGGGATGACAGGAGCATATTGGTTTGGTTAGGGTTTTTATGACTGTGATGTAACTCCAGTGCAAGGTGCATTGCCTACTCTATGGCCACACTTTGGTATGACTGAGCTCACAGTGGTGTATTTCCTACTCTAAACACAGCTTTGTCGGGTTTTGTGGTTTCGAGTTAAACACTGTTGCCTCCTAATAACCTGGAGAGAGGAAAGAGCTTAACACTAAATTTTTTTAGATTATCACTGAAATACATTGAAAACTGTCTTAAAGATCAGATTCTCATGTGCAGCAAGACTTTTCAGTAATTTATTATTATAGATATGTTATGTGTATGTACATGTAATTATATGTATGTTACATACATTTTTGTAATACAGACTTACTACAGTTTATAATCTAAGGGTGTTTAGACTGACAACAATATTGGTGGCCATAAGGATATGCAAAAATGAGGTTTTGTGGCTTACAGCAGAGACTCAGTTTAACTGCAGTGTTGTTGGTCAGCACCTTCCGGTTTTGGTGGGGTCACAGCTTCTGTTTTATTATATAGTTGTTTGTTTTAACTGCATATAAACCCACATTTGTCTCTCTTGCCAGGTGGCTTAATCAACACATGGAAGCGACGCTGGTGTGTCCTGAAAGATGAGACCTTCCTGTGGTTTCGTTCTAAGCAGGAAGCACTTAAGCAAGGTTGGCTTCACAAAAAGGGAGGTGGATCATCTACGCTTTCCAGAAGGAACTGGAAGAAAAGATGGTTTGTTCTCAGACAGTCCAGGTTGATGTACTTTGAAAATGACAGTGAAGAAAAGCTAAAGGGTGCCATGGATGTCCGAACTGCCAAGTAGGTTTATATGGTTTTACATTAGCCATGGTTCCTTCTGAGTACTTCTTGGGGCTTAATCTGGGAAGATATTGAGTGCCCTGCCTACAAATTGTGTGAATGCAAGCATTAGAGCGTGTGGGCTGAAGTTAGTGAAAGCAAGTGTTGTCCTTAGTTGGCTCTCTCTTAAGTCTAGAGAGTGCTCCAGAGCTAAGGCAGTGCCAAATACTTCAGAAAACTGCTGCTGTAATGAATCCATCTATGCTTTCTCCCAGACTAGAGGCCCTACTTAGTCTGTAATGATTCCCAAGGCAATCTGGGGCATGTTGCCAAGTCTGTAGCTGCAGGCAAACCCAGAATGAAGAGGGTGGAATTAATAGTCCCTGAGTATATTGAAGTTCACATGGGCTAAAGCTGAATCTTCTGTATGTATTTAGATTCTTTTTCATGCTTTAAATAATTGTGGTAGTGTAGAAAAGTCTTTAAAATGCATATATTCATTAAAAAAACAAAATTACTAAAGCTAATAATTTATGTCTTGTTAACTGAAGTTCCTTATGCCTAAGAATTTTATGCTTCCTGAAGCATGCAGAAAAAAATTTTCTACTGGATGGTATTTTTCCTTTTAAACAATATAGGATTATCTACCTAATTTAAAAATTAGAATGTGCTAACATTAGTAGTGTCATTTTTCTATAAAGTGTACCTAAGCTTTCATCCAAAGCAGAGAAAAACAGAAATGGTTAGGAACACTCAATTCCACCCTTGCACCTTTTAATCTGCAACTATCCAATTTATTTTGTTACTTTAACAGAGAGCTTAAACTAAATTGAAATCTTAAATTAATCTTTTCTTTGGCAGTCCTGGCTTGAGCCTGATTTCAAGTAGGACAGAAAATAGTTTCAGTGAGAATCCTGACTTGCTCTTGAAGAACCAATGGGCTGTTGGCAGTCAAGTAAATCTCTGAATAGAAGCCAAAGATCCTGACATATTTTTTTTGTTAAAACTAGATTTGACTCTGTCTCATGTACCATAGCATTTATTTAGCATTTTTTATAATATGTTCAATCAATCATTCTTTTTTGCTGCCGCTACCTCATTGCTTCATTGGCTGTGCCCTACAGAAGTTCTTTGCTGCACGTACCTTTAAAACTGTCAGACAAAGTTTACTGAACCTAGTTTGAGCTGTAGGTTCAATCAATGACTATTTGTGTATAAACTAGCTAAAGGAAAGGATACGTGTATTTAAAGAACTGTGTTTCATAAGAAATAAACAATAGCTTTTCGAGATAATATTTACTGAGCACATTCCTACGTTTTAGTGCAACTCATGTATTTCACCACTCTCTAATAGGGACCCTGTTCAATTTTAAAAATCTCAGGCTGATTCACTTAAAACACAGAACAGGGAGATATTCTGTTGGACACTGTTACTGGGAGGGAAAGAATCGAACAGTACAAAATTAGAGCGTTTTGTACTGATAGCAGATAGATTGTCCTCATGAGTCTGATATGCAGAGCTTGCACATATTGTTTATAGGACAGAGATTTATGAGAATAGTATACCTGATAAGGAAATATAGCCAGTTAAGGAAATAGTAAGCTTCAGACAAATACAGCAAAACAGCAAAAAGGAAATGAAGTTTGTCTTAAGCTACAGAGAAATATAATGTCATACTTTAATTATTGCTTAAAATCTTCACAGCTGTTTTTATATCAATACTTAGATGTCCAAACTAAAAATTAGAAATATGTAGTTTTTCAGCAGAGGAGTGCTCAGCTTTTTCTGGAAGTCATGTTCAGAATTGTCTTTATGCTGACTCACAACCACACGGGATCACTAATCCAGGTTTTGTTTGCTTTCAATCTTCAAGAGCTTTCTTTTTAGGACTCCAAAAATCACTTGGTTATGCAGTCAGTTCAGAAATACATCAATTTCTTAACTCAGTTATCTTTGCCTCTTTTGGGGTTTGATAATGCTTTGCTTTTTCTTTAGTTCTTAGTAAAATGGTAACAGAACAGTCACTTTGGTACAGTGACATTCATAGTTTGAATATTTGTGCTGTGTAGGCAGAAAACACAGCTGTAGTTTGGTGAACTAATACTAAGTCTGATAAATCATGTTGGGAGTCTTACAAATGAACCTGATGAAGACTGGAGTTGTTTTAAGTATCAGTAGTTTGTGAGCTTCTTAGCAGAGCAGAATTTTCAAAATGTTGACAATCTGTAATGCTCAGTCTTGGTGTTTTCCTTTTTTTCAGAGAGATTGTTGATAATACAGGCAAAGAAAATGGTATTGATCTAATAATGAGTGATAGGACCTACCACTTAATTGCTGAATCTCCTGAGGATGCAAGGTATGAAAATCATCAGGCCTATCTTCTTTTCCTTTTCTTTTCCTTTTTATCCTCTATGCCATTCTGACTTTGGCTTGTCACTAATTTATTTGACCACTGTCACAAAATATTCAGGCTGTGTTAAACATGTTGCATTTAACACACTTTTTGAAAGGCTTGCTGAGGAGAAAACCTTGTGGCAGACAATTACTGGGAAGAGTCAGATTGCCAATGAAAATTTGCCTAGAATTTGGCTGTTACCCATGTGTTACTAGCAACTTTCTGAAATACCATTCATCTGTAGAGAGGCAGTCGTTAGCAACTGATGCTTGGCTTGTGGATTACCCTGCTGTGATTAGCTGCATCAATCAAATCAATATTTGAGACCCTGCAGTCTGCCTGAAATGAAGCACTTTGTTCTTAGGAGTGGGATCTGTTTGTTTAAGCAGAGCCTAAAATTTTTTCAGATAGAAGTTGTAATGCAGTCACTGTATTTTAGAGCAAAAGCATATTCATGTCAGAGGAGTGTGTAAGAGAGTGCTTCCCTTTCAGCATATTTAAAAAGGGTCTTGCTTTTATTGCTAAAGGATCCATATCTAACCATGGGGGAGGCAGGTAGGTGAGGATCAAGTCTGACTTGTCAGATCAGTTGTAGCGCATCTTTAAAAAAAAGATCTCCATGCTACAGTCCATGCAAGATAATGCATGCCTGTAAAAATCAAGCATTTAAATAAAGTTAACTTAGTAATCAAAGCTTATTACCCATTGCCTTGCTGCCCCAAGGGCAGAATACAGGATGCCTTTGTCAGCATCACTTGAGCTGCTTTGCTCAGAAGCCTCAAAAGTTTCTACCTTTGTAAAGGTAGAACACCTTCCTATATCACACGACCCTGACTACAGAAGTAGATGTAGCAATGCAAAATCTTTCCTCATTTTTTTAGGTATCCTTAAAGTTATCCTTGAAATAACTTAGGAGCTTTCTAGCAGTTACTGTTAAGATTCTTGTGGGATGTAAGCATATTTTAAAATGAAGGCTTAGCTAAAGTTTCTTCTGCCAGACTTGTGTACATGCGCTAGGGACCAATGAGCAATTATCAGCACACAGACTCGCCTGTTGCCATGCATCTCCATTTCTTTCTTAAAGATGGAAGAGACAATATACACTCTTGTCGTGTACAGTACGAATAACAAACCATCCAGATTAAATTATCTCTTACTGGTGTATTTCATGTTTCTTTTTTCTCACTCATCCCAGAAGACTTAATGAGGAAGATGTGTAAGGATTTGCAGACAGGCTGAAGTCAAAGCCTTGTTAACAAAGCATTGTGAAAAGTGAAGTATGAATCATTGGGCTGTGTTTGGTCCACATCTGCTATTGAAAAAATATTTTGTACCTGGGCTAGATCAGGATCTGAGGTTGCTTTTTTTGTTCAAATGAAGGGAAAAACCAAGAAAAACATGGCCCAGGCGCCCAAAAGAGGAATTAGTTTTTCATCATGGAAATGTATTTGAAGAAAGAAGTTATGCTTCAGTGGGCAGCCATTGCTGAGCGTTTGTTCCTTTCAAATCCCTACCCTTTTTCCCTGTTTCTGTGTTCTGGGACTCAGCTAAAAGACAAAGGAGGTCCCAAGAGGGAAGAAAGCAAAAGTAAAGTCTGCCTTTGTCTTTTGCAAAGTGCCATGATTCATTTCATTTTCATTGTTTACACAAAGATTAGATGAAATCAGGAAAACTGAATTGTTCTTTAAAATCCGTCCATAAATTATCACTAAATGTGCATACAGTGCTGTGAAGTCTTTTTTTTTTTGTATTGAAATAGAAGTTTCACATTTAAATACATTTGCAATTCCTGAGCCCAGAAATGAAAGCTGAATTTAATTTGTGGGAATTTTTTGGTATATGAGGCTTAGTTTTCTTCAGTTTTTTTACTTTCTTCAGCTGGTGGTTCCTCTTCTCTATATGACAGCTTCTCTCCTTTTTTAGTGGCATTGCCTTACATCTAGCAAAGTGTTAAGTACAGCCTCTATGTGGATATCCCTGAGTCTTAAAAAAAGAATCAGAACTAAATATGTTCTCATCTGCTTTATGGTCTGGCACTCTCAGTCTTTGTTTTTCTTCATTGCTTGCACTGTTTCTAATAAAAGCATAAGCCAATAACAAGAATTTAGGATATGGCAGTGATGGTACTGTTTCACAGCCTACACAGTTTTTCTCAAGCTATTTTAGCAGTTCAGTTTCCAGAAATCTACATTTTGAGGAACAGTTGGTTTCTGAATGCTGGAGCTAAGGAGGCAGCTCTTCAGTGTCCTAGACAAAAATTCTGTGACTAAAAGCGATTGCAGAAAAGATAACTTCATGTTTAAGTCCAGTAGTTTTGCATGTGTTTCCTCAACCCTGTGGTGGCAGAGGAGCCTCTGTAGGAAAGTGAGGAGTCTGTTTTAAAGGCTGGGCTTTTGAGCCCTTTGAAAACTTGGCCCCAGGTGTTTTTCATTGGAATGGCAAATTCATATCTCAAAGAATGGCATTCAGGAACCTGTTGAGCAGGCCAAGCTCTGCCCTTAGATTTCAGTGGGATTCCTTAGAGCAGTTGAGCTTTATCACCTACAATTGCCAGAAGGATAGAGGTTTCCCAGAAGCAGAAGGTGTGGTTGGAATTAAACCCATCTGCAATTGCTGCTCAGGACTAGGGCACTGGAAACCTCTCTGCCACTTTTCCTGTTGTGGATATACACAGTGCCACTGGAGTGGCACAAGTTTGCTCATCCTTCCAGCTGCTGGATTTTTAAGTGCTTCATAAAGAACAAAAACTGTAGAGGTATTTGCTTGGGGGTTTTATTCTTGTTTCCCTCTCAGCTGTGCTTCTACAGAGAACTCAATGGACTTGAGTGGTCTTTGCAGAAGTATCACTGTAAGAAATTACTACCAGTCATGCTACCAGTGCAGCACAATTTATAAACTGAAGGTTGGGTTTCCCATAAAGGCTTTGTGTGTAGCTAGCAATGTATTTTATTCCAGATGAAACATGTGAAATGCGTTACAAAGACTCTCCAAGCACTCAGATGTTTCGGTGTGCTTACAGCAGTTTTTCAGAGATGCCACTTAGTGTACAAGGTACTTGTTACCAGCAAGAAGGGTATGACACAAGCTCGGATGGGAGATCTGGAGGGGCTTGCTTGCACCCAGTGTTACTTGAACTGACATAAAGCCTTGCTGCTTTTATGCCTGTTGACAAAGGAATCTTAAGCAATTTTGAAAACCTGCAGAACCTGCTAGATCTCTGCAGAACAAAGGTGACAGAAGGCTTGTGCAAAGCCAAAATTTTACTTACGCTGCTGCCTTTCTCTCCCCAGCCAGTGGTTCAGTGTATTGAGTCAAGTCCATGCGTCCACAGAGCAGGAGATCCGGGAGATGCACGATGAGCAGGCAAATCCACAGAATGCTGTGGTAAGTCTCAATCTGAAGAACTTTTCAAACCAAATATTTTTAGAAAACAGGGGCACTGTGGTGGCCACAGCTTCTGAGAGTCACAACCTACTTTTGTTTAAATGTGGTGGTAGCTGTGACACTGGCTAGAGCTTCCACGTCCTTGGTCCTGCAGCTGTACAAGGAGAGAGTGTGGCTTTTGATTCTCTCCCATCATTCATCTTGATGAAAAATGACAATTGGTTTTGGGGGTGGTTTTTTTCTGGTCCACTTCCCTATCACATCACAGTGTATGCTTCATTTTGAAATTTTGCAGAGATACTGTTAATGAGTAAATTAAAAACCCAAGAGTTAAAAATTTGAGATTTCTCTGATGCTGCATTTATCATTCTGTACAACATACTTTGGTAATTAATAGAATACATTTGGAACCTAATATCAAGCAAAGGAAAACAAAAGCTTCTACTTGATGGCTTCAGACGTTTGTTTTGAAAGGATGCCATTTATATTGGAATGGCAGTTTTCATTAAAAATTCAAGCATGTTTGGAAGCATAGAAAAGAGCAGTTTTAGAGCTGCCTCCATCCTAAGTACAAATAATCTTTTACTGAATCTATTCATCCAAGTCTCTTAGTTTTCCCCTCAGCAATTTTAATAGTTAAGAGAAACTGATGCCCAAACCTGCAGTTCATTTTGCTTGATCAAAGCTGCTTCTTTCTCGTGTCTCTCAGAAGAGTACTGTGAGTAATGTAATAGTGAATGTCTTCCTCATTTTCTGGTTGGATATTTGTTTATAGGGTACACTTGATGTAGGACTAATTGATTCTGTCTGCGCTGCTGACAATCCAGATAGGTAAGTCAGAACCATGCCTGGTGACTTTCTTTTTCTCCTATCTCTAGCCAAAATCAGACACTTTATGCTTTAGTCTCTATATTCTACTGGCCAACCGTGTATTAAAATGATTCATTATTGCCTCTCTTTTCATAGTACTAAACACCACATGTTAAAACATGGAATAGGAATGATGTTGCATTTTGGAGGGGCTTCAATAACTTCCCTGCTACTGCTTCATACCTGAACTCTTCAGCTCCTAAAGTGATCCAAAACTGGAAGATTAAATATTTCTTTCATTTATACAAGTAATGCTCTTGAAAGAAAGAACAGCTGATTTTTGAGTTCCTTAGTAATGTAGTAGGCAGAAAAATAAATTTTAATTTTTTTTTTCTGTTCAGCTTCTCCTTCATGAATGTTGTATTCTTCAGGGATGAAAATTATTTCCCCAGAATAAAAATGTCTTATAACAAAGAAGACAGTGCAGCATAGAAACAACAAAAATGTCAGGTTATTTTTAGTTCGTGAACTACTAATGGTGTTTAGGGAAATAAAAAGTAATCTAGGTCCAGACTATGACTGGTTTATAAGGTTACTGGATGTGAGGTGTTATTTGAACTGCAGGGGCTCACTCCAGTTTCTCCTCATTGTGTACATGTAAAACAGCTGATTTTAAGTTAGTGCTTTATCCTTGGCCTGCCAAAACACTGATACCAGAAGTAACAGTGAATTTACAAGCCCAGATTTCCTAAACAATATAACACAAATGTCCAGAGCTTTCACAACTTTAAGTTAGCATTTCTCTTGCATTAAGTTAATGCAATAAGTGTTTCTCTTGTAAGCATTTTTCACATGGATTTTTTACTCTTGTGGGAGGATTTTATATTTTGTTTTCAGGGTTTGCTCCAGGATGAAAAAATTATTGGTAAAGGGTTAAAGCAAGTGTTGTAGGCTGAGGAACCTGCCTGTCTGATCCAGAGAGCCATCAGCACACTTCTCTTGGGCTGGTTCTTCATGCTTCAGTGAATCTTGGTGCAGGATTGGGTAAAAGCCAGACTCTCATTAAAAATAGATTGTATTCTCTGTGAATTGGGTGGCACTGCATTAAAAATAAAAGAATCTGTGTTCACATGCTGCTTTACTATAGACCTTTGTATACTGTAGTTTGTTTTAGCTAATGTAGCTACTGAAGCAGACACTCTAAATAGGTCTGACCCTGAAACAGTTCTGATTCACATCCAAAGCTGATTAAAGATTGGAAGTTTTTCTCACCACAGATTATTTTGAGATATGACAAGTTGCAATTTTATGTAAACTTTCCCACCGTTCACAGTCCTTGCATTTTGGTGTGAATGTAACATAACTGAGTCTTTTCAAATGCTGAATATTTTTCTTTAGGTAACAAATAAATAATGCATTAGAGGTGGACAGTATTTGTCTGAATAGAAAATGCAAACAATGAACAGTTTTTATGGGGAGTGAGATAAACAGTATGCATGCTGATTATAAAGGCTGTTTCAATTGTCATTTATTTTCATAGACCAAATTCATTTGTGATCATCACTGCTAATCGTGTTCTTCACTGTAATGCTGACACTCCTGAAGAGATGCATCACTGGATAACCCTGCTCCAGAGGTCAAAGGGGGACACGAGAGTGGAGGGACAAGAATTCATCGTGAGGGGTAAGAACTGAGTGGGGCAATAAAAATTAAATAACATCCATTATGCTTTGAAGAAATTGTTCCCACGATACAATGTGGGTAATATGCCAACACGGTTAGTGTTGCAGCCTCATCTTTGCATGGTGGAGTTTACTCACAAATTAATACAGCTGAAACTATATTCTTGCTGTGCCATGTAAGAAAACATTGTAATGATGACAAAAGTGGTTTTTTAAGTTGACAGAATAATTCTTCTAGTGAAATATCGAAATTGAGAAGTTTTCATATTAATTTTGTCTTTATAATTTCATTGTTTGAGAATTTTACTCAATCTTGTTTACTATGTGAGCTTATCAATTAACACAATGCTTTTGTTGTTGTTAAAAGTATACAACTAACTTTTAGCAACCTACTTTTGTCCAACTCTGTTCAAGAAAAAGAAGTGTGATTCAAATTGTGTCCTTAACAGGGTGGCTACACAAGGAAGTAAAGAACAACCCAAAGATGTCCTCATTAAAACTAAAGAAGCGTTGGTTTGTTTTGACGCACAATTCTTTGGACTACTACAAGAGTTCGGAGAAAAATGCTTTGAAATTGGGTACACTGGTCCTGAACAGCCTCTGCTCAGTGGTCCCACCTGATGAAAAAATCTTCAAAGAGACGGGTAATTGTTTGCTCTTGTTCAAGTATGCCTTCTGTCTTTCTAGCTAGTAATGCAAGAAACAATGCATAAGAATATTTTAAGTGGATTATCATGGGTGCAGTTCCATGAACAAATCGGGTTCCCAAGTCACTAAGGTGTTCTACAGGGAATTACTGGGTGAAAAGCAAAGGTAATGTATCGAGGAGTAAAATTTGCTCTCACCAACATTCAAATTACCACAGACTGACACTGCTGCCAAGGTAGTGCGAACACTTACGCTTACACATCGAAGACCTGGGGAAAGACATGGGTAGCACTCTCCTCATACATTACTTTATGTGCTGAGGAACTATGAGAGCCAACATTGGAGCAGGTATAGGGAGATCCAGAATAAGAGTCCAAACCTACATTGTGGTAACCTACATACTACACCTGAGTCAGCTCCACTGTGCACTTTCAAAACTGGTTTTCAACTCAGAAGCGTCTGTTTGCAAATGAGAAGCGACTGTTGACAGTCCTATATTATCTCATTGGGGTCACTGACACTTCAAAGAGGCTTTCACTAGTGAAAGATGAAACACATTTTCTTTTCCTGAATCTCTTTCATAAAAAGCCTATACAATGATGCAGAGAGAGAATTTGAACTGAAATGCTCTTCCTATCATAGTTTCCACTTCACTGGTGTAAAATTAATGGCAGAGGAGGTAGTTTGTGCTTTATACCTGTTTGTACATGCACCATGGACTATGAAAGACTCCCAAGCAAAAAGCAAGTCTATCTCAGATTTTCCTGTTACAGACAGGACTGGAGAAGTAGGGCCCACAAGCTACAAGGACCTAAGAGTATTCCACAGTATTAACAGTGTTGTCTTACAGTCATTTTTACTAAGATTACTGGGTAAAACAGGAGGCTGCATGATGCATAGTTGTAGTCTGAGGCTACTCCTAGGCTTCTTTAAGGGAGAAAATCTCCTTTAAAACCACAGTATCTGTATTACGATACTCAATAACTCGCACACCTTTAGTTCCTGAAAGACTGCCAGCATGATCCAGGATGCAGCACTGGGTGTCTGCTGGGCTGCAGCTTGTATGATGACCAGTTTTGCTGTTGTGCCAGGTTACTGGAATGTGACTGTGTACGGACGCAAACACTGTTACCGTCTCTATACGAAATTGCTTAATGAGGCGACCCGCTGGTCAAGTGCCATCCAGAACGTGATTGACACAAAGGCACCCATTGATACTCCAACTCAGCAGCTTATTCAGGATATTAAGGTAGGCACAAGCAGGATGGCGTGGGGTGAGAAGGAATGCTTGCTTAAATCTTTATTTTGGCTTTGCTATATTGGGTAATAAAGCAGAAAATTACGTTTTAATTACACAGTGACATTGACTAAAATTGTGAAACCTGAATGTATTCTCTGACCTGATAAAGGAATTTCTGTCTAAACAGTAGAAGAGCAAACTTTGAAGTGCAACTTGGAGGGCAAGAGGGATAACTTTTTTCCATTATAACAGTAACAAGTTTTACTGGTTTGTGTAACTTGACAGACGTGGCTACACCTGGCAGTACAGCACAATGTGTAGTTTCATGAGTTAGCAGACGTGTTTGGCTATGTCCACAGTGGGCAGCACCCCAGGATGTGGACTAAACAGCTCTTCTAAGTTTTCTTTTGTCATTATGGTCTTTTTTTTTTTTTTAATGATAGCATGGGCTAAGCATCTCATATCTCTGTGTGATGACAAAAATATTCAATTAATGCTTACTGTTTTGTGATCTCATTGGAGACAGTGCATGCATAGCCAGAGAATGTCCTTATGGAGCTTTTTGCTATTGTGCAGTTATGAGAGAGGACGATGATTCTCACAAGACACCAAAGAAATAGGCAAGAGGGGAGAACTGCTACTGACCTTTTCCCTTAGAGAGTGCCACCTCTTCTCTCATGGAAAACATGAGAGTATTAAGTTCTCAGTTCCAAGATTCTGAATGCTGTTCTTCAGAACAGGAGAAATATATGGAATTCAGGACTGATAGAAGACACTGGTCACACATCTGTCAAACTTGGACCAAGAAGAACAGTAAGACCAGTATTTGGATGTCAGAGTGGGTGCATCAGGTTTACAGCAGCAGTTTGGGCTATTTTGTTTGGTAGCTGCTGCAGTTTCTAACTGAAAGGCCAATTAGTTATGCTGGAGAAATAATTTTTAATAAAACTTGAATACAGATGTCATATTTGCCATTATGAATTACTGGAGTAAAAATGAATATAAAATGAAAACACACTTCAAAAATTGTTATGATACTTCATTTTGGTGTCCTGCAGCTCTGCTGTAGTTTATTTACTGCACAGATAAAACAAGCCTATCCAAGGCCTGAGGTTAGCAGGTACTGAGCATTCATAGCTCACAGCATACCATGGCAGCCACAGAACCCACAACTGGATTTTACACCAAATAGTGTTGGCAACACTGATTGCTCAGTTTTTTACAACCGACCTAAGGGCACAAAGCATTGCATTATTCTTAAAGCTGGACCCCAAATCCTGTTTTTTTTCTTACCCCAATAGGAAAACTGCCTGAATGCCGATGTGGTTGAACAGATTTATAAGAGGAATCCTATTCTCCGTTACACTCATCATCCATTGCACTCACCATTACTGCCACTGCCATACGGGGACATCAATCTAAACTGTAAGTTTTCCAATAATAGAACCGCTTTTCCTTATGAAAGACTAAACCAGAGGATGGCATTTTGAAGTCTACAGTGAAGTAATGGTGGCAAAATAAATGTTTATAATACAAATAGACAAGTTTCCCCGTTCTCTTTTGAGAATAGCAGTTTGCCTAGGATAGAGCCGTGGCCTTGTGGTGTTCCTGCAAGAATGTTACAGAAGGGAAGGTCGCTATTGCTTTCAGCTATACAGCTAAGAAGACTGATTTGGAAAAGTCTTGCACTGAAATTAGCAACTAAACCTGATTCACGCAGTCTCCTTGAATCATATTCTCCTCCTCAAATTATTGTTGCTTCCTACGCCATGTGGGAAACTGCAGCAGCCACAGCTTCCAATCAACAAGTGAATGTTTTATCAGATGGGATAGGATGCCTTATTTATGGGAAATAACATATATGAGTGTACATGTTTTTAAAAAGTAATGCTTCGTTTAGTCCTGAAATAAGCATAATCATCTCTTTTAATATTCTTGATTCAAACAGGAATTTAGAAGTCTAAATCCATTTTTGAATGAATGGTTCAGAGTTATTGATGATTGTGACCTTGGTATCCTTAAAAAGGATTTGGTGTTCTTAGTTTGCAACTGCATATTAAACACGATATTACTCATACCACAAGTTTCATCCTTGGGAGGAGGGTGGGAGGTTAATATTGAGTGTGATATGGCACTTCAGCAGTGTGACTTCCTCTGGAAGAAAAACTCTCCGTCACAAAAAACAATCAATCAAGATACACCTTTTCAGTGATTAAATTTGGAACAAATCTCAATGGCAAAATAGCTCATAAAATGAGTTTGCATCATACATTTGAAATGGAAAATACAGATTCTAATATCCTGCATAACAAGGGTCACAGAGTAACAGTAAGCAATTTCCACATTGAGCCTGAGTGCTTTTTCTTTCATATCTCAGTCTAAGCACATTTCTCCCAATATTTCTTTTGTAGTGCTGAAAGACAAAGGCTACACAACTCTGCAGGATGAAGCCATCAAGATATTTAATTCCTTACAGCAGCTGGAGTCTATGTCTGATCCCATCCCTATAATACAAGGTATCCTCCAAACAGGACATGATTTACGACCTCTCCGAGATGAGCTCTACTGTCAGCTCATCAAGCAAACCAATAAAGTGCCTAACCCTGGGAGCGTGGGGAACCTCTATAGCTGGCAAATACTCACCTGCATGAGTTGCACATTTCTGCCCAGTCGCAGCATCCTCAAATATCTCAAGTTTCATCTCAAAAGGTGAGAACCTTTGGTCTGCTAAAGCACCACAGCTTGTAACAGTGTTTAGATATCTAGAAGTGCGACTTGAAGATGTATTCACTTAGCAAACTGGCTATGGCAAACAGTGAATCTAAAAAGAAAATGTTATAGGAAAAGTGTGTGTGAGTTGGTCTGGATGGAATTACACACGTTTGAAGAATCAAGCAAAAATGCCACAAAGCTGAATACACAATTTGTTAATGTTGGCAAAAGGGGTGCTTCCTATAACTGTATAAACTTAAATTACTTTCAGCCCATATCCCTAGGTCCCATTCTCGACTGTCCAAACCAACCTGTTAAAAATTCTTCATCCTGCTTACCTTAATTTTATGAGATATGCCTCATGCACATAAAAGAACAGTATCATATTTAAAGATGTATTTGAGGTAGAAACCTATGATTACAAATCCGATTTTAAACTATTAGTGAAAAATAAATAATAATAAATCATTGTTGACAGTTCAGCATTAACCAGAATGTGGAGTTTCTCTTGCTGTGATGCAATGGAAGAATGCAGTGTGTCATTAGGAAAGTTAGTCCACCAACAAAGTAGATAATTTAAAAGCTTTGTCTGTACTTGGAGCATGTCAATTAAATAGTGTACTGGATACAGAAATACTCTCAGGGGAAAAAAATTCTCAAATAAGCAAACTTCACAGACTGGCAGCTTAATGTAATGAGCTTTGTCTCACAGGGTTCGTGACCAGTTTCCAGGAACTGAAATGGAGAAATATGCACTTTTTACTTATGAATCTCTGAAGAAAACCAAATGCAGAGAGTTTGTGCCATCGCGAGATGAAATAGAAGCACTGATTGGCAGGCAGGAGATGACATCCACTGTTTATTGCCATGGTGGGGGCTCCTGTAAGATTACAATCAACTCACACACTACAGCTGGAGAGGTAAGAAGTGGTGACAGAATATCTTTTGAAAAAAATCAGTGTGTCCTTTTACATGCCAGTCCTGGGCAGCAATAGTGTTACACTTCGGAAGCACTGGGGCTTTCTCTGCCAGGCTCTCCTTTCTGGGAAGGAAAGGCTTACAGTGCTGTCCCTCCAGGACAATATGTTCTGGAGAAATCCCTGCTATAAAACCTGTCTTTGTGCTGCAGAGGCTTACCCAACTGTAGTTCCTTCTTACAGGAAAGACTAAGCAATTAGGCAGAGGGCATTATTGGAGTAACTTTGGTAGACATTGGTGTGTATGAGAGCCAAGCTGCTTCCTAAAACTGGAAGACTCTTGCTGAGTTGGTGAGATACAGAGGATTATATCTGGCCAGGAGATAGCACATATATATTCTGAAAGAATAAAAAATACAGTGGAATTTGACAACAATTAATAATGCTGATGAGGACAAGTTAATAACATTTTTAGCCTAATGTAAAACCTAGCTCTGATTTTTTTCTAAGTATCTATCTTACTCTGTGGTGCTGTTTTTCCATGCTATGGTTTATTCATGTGCTGTTTTTCATTAGGTGGTTGAAAAGTTAATTCGTGGCTTGGCCATGGAGGATAGCAGAAATATGTTTGCTTTGTTTGAGTACAACGGAACTACTGATAAAGCAATTGAAAGCAGAACCATTGTAGCTGATGTCTTGGCAAAGTTTGAAAAGTGAGTGTACCTCTTCTTCTCTCTTCACTCTAATAAGTAGCAATTAAATAAATTTCCAATGTCAATAACGCTGAATTTTCTCTTTGACTTGCTTGTTTGTGATGACACAGCTGAATTACACACGTGGCCATTTCTGGAACAAAAGGATTTTTTTTTTCTTTTTTCTTAAAAGACTTAATAGCCATCTATCCACTTCTGTTGGTTTTCCTCTGTTCTGAGACCAGTAGAGTAATATTTCTTGTCACTATTTCCACATTTTCTTTTCCACTACTACAAATTTTTCCACCATTACTGGCATTGTGACTTTGAGAACTGGCCCCCAGGCAGTCACTGCCATTCCGACTGTTACCCATCTTCACGTGGAAGTCACCATAGTACAGCTCACAACATTTCTCTTACCAGTAAAGTGGAAGCCACCCATAGCACTGTAGTAAGAAAATGTAATACAAGCCTAAATACCTGTTTGTCATCCTTATGTTGTATGCTTGGCCATCAGCCCCCTCTATGCACATAAAAATGGGGAAAAAAAGGAATGTTTTAAGTGTTGTGCAGTTATGTTTTATAACTGTTTAATATTGCTTTTATTAACACCTGACTTAACTAAAAATCAACATTTATTAAGAGAATATGGGTTAGGAACAGTTGACTTGAGAACTGAGTCAACATTTGTCCTTGATTTTGCTGTAGGCTCTAAATATACAGGCACACTATAAAGCAAAATTCAGCTGGTGCCTTGCTTAGATTCCGCAGGTGGCGATTTAGAAAAGAGTTTGATTTCACAGATCTGATCTCTCTCCCTCTTTACACAACGATACAGGCTTGCTGCCACTGCCGAAGTTGGGGAGATGCACTGGAAGTTCTACTTCAAGCTCTACTGCTTCCTGGACACGGAAAACGTCCCAAAAGATAGCGTGGAATTTGCCTTTATGTTTGAGCAGGTAAAAGACAAAGGTTATGTTTGAGGCACTTTTAAGAGGAGGAAAAAAAGCAAGAGATCTAGGCAGCACAGAGAGAGGTTTTTATTTTGCTTCTGTTCAACTAAATGCACTGCTACTCAAGCATCAAGAGCAAAGGAAGCAGTTCAGTGGTCAAAATAGGCCTATCCTGACATAAGTGAAGCACATATGATTTCTCTAGTGTTAGGTTTTTTACTTCTGCATTACTTGTCAGTTGCTTTCTGTATAGTGGTAGAAAAATGGGTAACTGGATCTAAGCTGCATAAAAAAGAATAATACTTGCTTTTAATTTTCTTCTTCTTAAACCATTTTCTGAAGAAACTGTAAGAAATAAAGTGGAAAAAAATGTAACTGGCATCAAATTAATTAGTAAGAGACTCCTGCTGGCAGCTGTACAGAACTAATTAAGCAATAGCCTTTTATCTTTTCAAAAGCTGATCGTTTCATAGGTACCGTAGTATAACCAGTCCAGTCTCAGCAGTAACTGTAAGACATCTATGATGAACAGAAATCCACTTAGTGAACATGCTGAGCTCAGAATGAGGCTACACTGCAAAACATAAAATAAATTGATTTCTAATGAAAATTAAATGCATCAGCAGCTGGATTTCTGTTATATCAATCCTTGTAGTTACTCAGAAACTCACTGATGGCATTTATTACTGTTGATTTACCTTCTCCTGTTCTACTATATTGCAAATGATTAAAAATTCTTCCAGTAGTCAGCTTCTTTCACGTGGGCACTAGACACAGACAAAGATTTCTGTATAGGGTTAAGATTTCTGATTTCTGGCTCTTTGCAATGCCAAGACACTGACATTCTGTTGGTAAGCAAGACTGATGTGATCAAGAACTGACGTACCTCCATTTTCATACATATGAAGGGTTTTCCCCTTCTGCATCTTCCTTGTAATAGAGTATTTCTTCCTTGTGTCAGTATAGGTTTTAAGGCACCATATTATATCACAAGCCTACCAAAAGTCTCCTTCTAGAGCCTACTGCTGTAGCTCGGTCCAGAACTGTTTACTGTTGGCCGAAGGATCTGGGCAATAGGTTGCCTTGGCTGGGCTTAGAACCATGGCCATTCTGTCCGTCTGTTGTTACCTCTAGAGGAGTTGTCCGGTGCCTCTGTTTGGGATATAGTTCAAGCTGCAAGACGAAAATCTATGAGAACTCTGCATCCAATCTGCTACATTTCATTATTGGCTTAAGAGGCAGATTCAGGCAGTTTTCTGTATTAGCAGCTAAAACAAGCACATTTGCTGAAGCAGATTGTTTTCATGTAGCATTCTGTGCTGACAAGTGTTTAGCCAAATACTTTATGTTTTGCCAAAACCAGTAGTATTTGTTAAAAAGCATGACATTCAATCCCTACCAGCGATATTACAGCAATACCTTGAAGAGGTAACATAACATTCTAACATCAATTCTGTTCTGTTTTTTCTAATTATCTGCTTTTGATGTCAGTCATCAACTTTTTCCAGACAATTATGAAAATTCCCTTTTGTCATCAGTTTGAATTCCGCAGTCTCCATTATTTTAAAGTCTGAATCCTTTAATAATCATAAGGCACTGAAGAAAATCTTTTAGTTCTTCTTCCTCATTAAAATACTGCCCTTCCATTTCTAAAAGACAGCTCTTTCTTCTGCATGTGTACAATCTCAGGTAAACCATTTTGCATGTTTAAAGGCACGTTTTGTACACCTAAACAAACTAGTTGTTACTTAGCTGTGAATTATCTCTGTGTGTTTTCTAAACTTGCAGTTCCTGGATCTCCAGACACTATGCGTGTTTGTTTCCTCTACTACTGTCATATGAAAGAAAATACCTAGCTGCTGCACATTTTCACAGGTTTGAATGAGTGTGCAGAGAGCTGGGATTTTGAAGAGTTTTCTTGGTTCAGAATCTCATCCCTGATGCTACAGAGCACTGTAATATGTAGATGTTGTACTAACTTGATTTGGGATCCACTGAGGATTTATTGTTTCCCCTCAGTAAAATTACAAAGCTGTCCTAGAGCTTGGCTTGTTTGGCTGGAAACATCTGTTTTCACAGCCAGATTATTGACAGCAGTAAACAAAACTAGAAACCCATTTCTTTCTAATGCCCTTGAACATAGATGGCTTCTCCCCAATCAGATGTTTAGATCCTGTTTTCTCCCCTTTAGTTTTATTTTCCTTTTTCATAGTTCAGTTACTCTTAGATATGGGAGCTCACTAGAAGCCGTCCTAGTAAAAGTAATTCTCATTTAGCAGGTTCCTCAGTTGCCTTGCAGTTCTTCTGGTAAACCCAGTCTTATCCAGCTTAAATTTGCCAAGAGATTTACACAATTTAATTTATTTAATGGATCGTTTCTTTCAGGTCCTGAGTTTGTCTGGGAGTAAATCTACTCTCCTTTTTTCTCATATTTCTTTCAAAGGCTGCTTTATAAAAAGCTATCTTTTTTCCCCTTGGTAGGCTCATGAAGCAGTGATTAAAGGACATTATCCTGCTCCTGAGGAAACCCTCCAGGTCCTTGCAGCTTTGCGTCTTCAGTACCTGCAGGGAGATTACACTGTGCACACCACCGTACCAGAACTGGAGGAAGTCTATCCCTTGCAAAAGCTGAAGTCTAGGATTACACAGTCGACCAAAACATTTACTGCATCAGAGAAGGCCGAGAAGAAACGAGCCAGCTTTCTTGAAGGAACATTGCGGAGGAGTTTCCGCAGTGGCTCTGTCAGCAAACAGAAGGTTGAGGAGGATCAGATGTTAGACATGTGGGTCAAAGAGGAAATCTCAGCTTCCAGGACTAGTATTATTGACAAATGGAAAAAACTCCAGAGGATGAATCAGGAGCAGGCCATGGCAAAGTACATGGCTTTGATTAAGGAATGGCCTGGCTATGGTTCAACACTCTTTGACGTAGAGGTAAGACAACATGAACATTCAAACTACACTTTACACTGTATAGGTGATGATTTCATTCCAGAGCAGTGAAACCATAAATACAGTATCACAATGCTCAGACAGCTGATGTAATAAACTTTGAGCTATTAAAAGCCTACTCCCATTGACAAGCACTGTAGCTATTTAAATCCACCAGTTAACCATAAAATAGAGGGACAAAATTCTATCCCGATGGGTTGCAAACAAGTATAAGAAGTCTAAAAGGCTACATTCAAAGAGGGACAAGCAATATGTACTTTCTAACAAATGGTTACAGACAAGAACATCAACAATAAGTGTTGTGTGGCTCCCACTGTTCCCCTTGCTGTTAATTTACATTTTTTCTCTAGTGTAAAGAAGGGGGATTCCCACAGGAGTTGTGGCTTGGAGTCAGCGCTGATGCAGTTTCTGTCTACAAGCGTGGGGAAGGAAGGCCTCTGGAGGTGTTCCAGTATGAACATATCTTGTCATTTGGTGCTCCACTTGCCAACACCTACAAGATCGTGGTGGATGAAAGAGAACTGCTTTTTGAAACTAGTGAGGTAAGAGCATGGTACTTCTGTTATTGTGGTCTTCCTGTTCTGATACCAGGCCACTTAGTAATTCACGTAATGGCTGCGAATGTTAGAGATTTTCCCTGTAAAGCTACAGGGAAGACAGAATGACATGGATAGAAGTGCTTTATTTGTTTAACTGCAAAAGGGTTTTGTTGAAAGCTTGACAGTTTTATATTGTTAGTTTCCAAAGACATTCATTCACATACTGTTACCTTACTAAGAACTGTGCTCTTCATACTCTTGGCAGGTGGTTGACATTGCAAAGCTGATGAAAGCTTACATCAGTATGATCGTGAAAAAACGCTACAGCACCTCTCGATCCGTGAGTAGTCATGGAAGTCAGGGCAGCTCCAGGTGAAAACAAAACCAGTTTTACTGCGCCCTAAATAGAATATATGGCTCCTTGGCCTCAGAACGACCTGGCGACATTGATCACCTTTGTTGACAAGCTAACCAAGAACCAGAGTTTCAAAGGAAAATATCTTCCAACAATGTTTTAGAAAGACCACAGGTGGGCAGGGGAAAATCAGCTGAAATTGTCACATACTAGAACTGCTGGCTCATTCAAAACTTTCCAAAGCATTATTACCTTCAGTTGATATAACAAATGCCTTAAGACTTGATACACTGCAATATAAGCAGTAATAAGTGCCTTACAATATTAAGCCTAACTTGTATTGACCTAAAATTGCTGATAAAAGTCAAGAGGATTTCCTTTGTCCTTTCAGAACACTGAAAACAAAGTTATATTTATCCATTCTGCACTAATCTACTGGCCTGTATACAGGTGGGAAAGGGGAGGGAAGAAGAGCAAGGTATATTTTTTTTGGAGCGCTGCTGGCAGCCTTCCTGATGGACGCCAACACTTTGTTTCCTCTTGTATCCATGGATTTGCACATTGTGCATGCGTATTTGAGCTGTCAGTAAAATTTGACAAATTTTATTCTGTATTTCACAAGTCTTTTGAAGCAAAGGGAATAAGTATGTGCAATGGTGTAAACAGTCTTTCTGTACATTTTAATAGTTCAGAGTTATAGCTGTTACAATTGTATGGTTACTTTATAAGCAGTTTTATTAACAAGTAAATTCCAAAATTTCCATGCATTGATTTTACTTTTGCAAATATGTATTACCATATAAGTAGCAGAAGTCTGCATTCTGTATCTGCTGTATGATAAAGAGAGATGTAGCTGAGAGTATTTATAGACTACCCTAATATGGAAATACAGTTATCAGTTCAATTCTCCATAATGTCAGCTTAAGTTTTTAATATTAATTTTTGCTTTGAAAGACATCACTGTTTTATACTTCTGGCTGGACTCTTCAACCCAGACCGACTGCCAAAGGCCAGAGCCCTTCAGAGTTGACTAGAGAACACAACATTATACAATGCAACTGCTTTAATACAGAGTTCTCTATTTTACCTGGTTGCCTGATGAAGGTTCTTGACAGTACCCTGTAAATAAATTGGGGAATATCAGCTAATAATAATTTGATTTTGGACTTTTATTTTTGTACAGAAATACTGTAATATAAGGCAAAACTTTGTTCAAAGGTATCTTTTTGTCCATAGCAAAAAAAGAAAGAAAAAAAAAACCTGAAAAACCTTACTGTTGTAAAAAAAAACCTCAGCCTTTAAGGAATCATGTCTACTTACTGGGAAGAAAAAGTCCAGCAATAAAGAAAATATATGTAATGTGCTCTGTTTCTATTTCCTACTGAGTCAGACTTGCAACAAAACCCTAATTTTCTGTGTTCTCAGGAGAGAAGCCTACAGCATAGGCTACATCTACGTGCGTGTGTGTGCGCGCTTGCGCTTTTGCTTGGAAAGGTGCACGTGCAGTGCGTTGCTCTGGGGCAGGTGCCCTTGTCCATGCAATGTGTCTTTACGTGACATAGAGGGAAGGAGCTGAGCAATTCCATGCCACAGGGAATGTGCAAGTAAAGCTTTTGCTATTTACGTAGCCTTGATGAAGGATGGCTTGTTTTTATTAGCCAGCCACATTATGGCAGTGCAGCATGCACTGCCCCCATAGTGTACATAGCCTTTGTAGACTACAAGGCTTGCTCTGAGAAATCCTCCACCCTCCTCCCACTGCCAGATACTTTCAGTCACTCCATCTGTGACACCACCCCTCAGTCCCTAAAGGCTTGCTAAATCACACTACTAATTTCAAATCCCCATCCTCCCAGAAAAAGTGAACTTTAAGGAAGACAAGAAGAATGGAAGAAACTATAATTTCAGTATGTATAGTTACACATACACAGTATCTGAGACTTTTTTAAAAATATTTTCCCATATGCAAGTTGTTTAGAAAGAATTTAGCTGCTCCTAGCAAGGCATCCTTGGAATGACACGATTTACACATTTCAGCCAGCACAGAAAAAAATTTCAGTTTTGCCTCTGTGTAAACATGCTCAGAGAAGTCCCTGCACATCATCATAATCAGTAATTGGTAAACAACCCCAGGAATACACAAGGTGACAGTCTTGTACAGGGTCACAGTCTTGAGAAGCAGACACCAGTGCCTCATTCTTTTGCCTCCTGACTGACTTCTGGATGCTCTCAACCATTAGGAGGAATGTTTGCTCACGGTCAGTACACAGAAGTGCCTGTCACTACATCACTGTAATTAAGAGCTTCTCTTCATTCATGCCAAGTCTATCAACCTGCCATGCAAATCTTAGTCCAATAACTGTTACTGAAGCAAAGAAGAAAAAAAAGATAATTGTCGATACTTAACAGAAAGAATGCAAGAGATTATCAAAATAAATACAGCATAATAGACACACCTGGGTTTGACAGTGAAAATACCTGTCCTTGCGCTTGGAACTGGCCCCAGTTGTGGTACTGCCACTCATTCCCCTCTGGAAGATCTGCCACCCCCAGGTGGTTACACTAACTCTGTCAAAAACCCTCTAAGAGCACACATTGGGTTCCCGTACCCTGGGACTGCACCTGGTGGAATACAGCCACACTAAGAAAAGCCCAGGGGCCCACCAGCCAGGCACCCTGCCAGACCACAAACTATGCCAGGGCAGAAACTATGCACTCAGGCCTGGGAATAGTGTCAGCTGCAATGACAATAAAATTGTATAGTTTCATCTTAGTACACCCTTAAATCATAAAATTGCAGAATGGTTTGGGTTGGAAGGGACCTTAAAGCTCACTTAGTTCCAACCCCCTTGCCATGGGCAGGGACACCTTCCACTAGACCAGGTTGCTCAGAGCTCTCTCCAGTCTGGCCTTGAACGCTTCCAGATACGGGGCATCCACAGCTTCTCTGGGCAGCCTGTGTCAGTGCCTCACCACCCTCACACTAAATTTCTAATATCTAATCTAAACCTGCCCTCTCTCAGTTTGAAGCAATTCCCCCTTGTTCTATCATTACATGCCCTTATGAAAACTCCTGCTCCAGCTCTCTTGTAGTCTCCTCTAGCTACTGGAAGGCTGCTCTAAAGCCTCCCTGGAGCCTTTACCAGGTGGAACAACCCCAACTGTCCCAGCCTGTCTTCATAAAAGAGGTGCTCCATCCCTCTAATCATCTTTGTGGCCCTCCCCTGGACATAGCTGGCCATGCCTCAATTCCTCCTACATCTTCAGGCTTCTGTCTAGCACTTTCCCATGTGCTTCATAATACAATACGTCCATTAGTCAGGGTGCCAGAATTCTTAATAAACTTAATTACAGAAGCTATGCAGAGGAAATTGCTTCACCCCAGAAGTGTTGCATCAGAAAGCTAGGTTTCAAGCCCCACATTTCTGAGGCATTACACGTACTCACAGGTCTGCACCAGCTCAAATGCCCAGCACAGGCACGCTACACCACTGCCAGTCATGCTGGCCCAAGGCCATTTTACAGAAACATGGCCAGAACAGTGTCAGCTTTTTCAATGCTGACAGACTGTTTGTCACAGCGCAAGCACTCCACATCATTTGTGACTCTGTGAAGTAAGTACAAAAGGGTACCAACCACACAGCACTGTCCTGAATAAAATTAATTCTTCGTGGAGCCCAGCCCTAGAACGTCACTGCATTTCACTCCATAACCTCCTCTAACATCACAGCAGACACAGGGCCTTTGGTGCAGTACAAAAATTCCCCGTGCCACAACAGCCATGGGAAGCCAGCAGAAGAGGGCAGCAGCGATCCAAGGAAGTGAACTATACAACGAGTGGTTCCACCTGCAGTATGAATTTACCTGGTCTTTATCAAGAGGTTGGGGCAGGAGAAGAAACAGGGAGGGAGTCTTCTCATTATTCTTGCTCTCGACCTGTCACAAACAACTGTCTCAGGTCACTCAAAGAATCACCAGCTAAAAGGTCTCAGCAAAAGCAGGTTTAATATTAAAGAGAAAGCATGACAAAATTTGTTTAAAGGTTTGCACTACTGCTTACTTGATGGTTAAAGCACACAGAGAAAAATTGGACTAAAATCTAAAATCAATCAATCAATTTAAATCTAAAACCTACCAAAAGTAATTTACATAGAGGCTGGGGATGGAAGAAGGGTGAGGATGGGAAATGGTAAGGATAAAAAGCAATGAGACCCACCTATTGAATCACAAGGTTCAGAGGGGACCCCTTTGCCAAACTTAGTCCCAAAAGTGACCAATGGTTTAGGCCTAAAGGTTTAAACAGCACTTAAACTTAACAGTACTTAATTGCTTGCCTAATTCAAACAATTTAACAAAAGATTCTACAGATTTTACTACAAGCATTAGAGTAACTCACAGGCCTAATGTAACATATTTAAGAATCTAAGAGACCAACATTCATAGTATATTTGCTATGGCATATTCAGACTTGCACACACACAGACCCAAAGGAGTATGTACCTGTGAAAAATTCCCCTTGAGTTTAGTGAAATCCTCATGTTGGATGCCTTTGCATCTTCTCAAGGGGCAAAGGGTTGTACCTCAAGGAGTGGGGCTATCACCCAGGGTCTGTCAGTGGTTCCAAGTATAGCAAATTTGAGAGTTCACTGGCTCTGAGAGGCCCCAGTTAGAAGGAGGCTGATTGCAGCCTACTGTGGTCCTGGAGAGTTCACAGGGTCTCAGTTAGGAGCTTGTTTATAGGGTTGCAAGAGAGCTGGCTTAAGTCATAGTAATTTTCCATCCTGGCAGCAATTCAGGTCAATAATTTCTCTGAAAGTTTGATAACAAAAACGTTGCTCCACTTGGGTTGTTATTCAGGAAAAAAAGACAGTTTCTAAGGGTGTTTGTTAAAAAGCAGGCGCTCATCAGACAGCTGAAGTTCCTGGGAATGATGTTTCTGATGAGCTCAAGAGGAGTTTAGCCCAGGTGTTATTGCCTTTTTCTTGCATAAAAGCTCATTTTTCCTTTGCTCCCTGTCACCCACACACATCTCCTTGGGTAGACAGGAATCACACTCCTGATATTTACCAGCTCACCAACAATAAGAAGGGGGACAGTGTCAGGGACAGGGACAGGGCCAGACTTGCCAGAGGATTAGGAAAGCGGAGAACTATAGCAACCAATCTAGTAACAAAAGGAGGCTTAAGAGGGGATACCTCAATTAAACACAAGCAGACAAAACCACAACCACTAGACAGGACTACGGGGTATCCCTCTGCACCTCCACTGGGATATTAAATACTTCTGTTAAATGCCTATACACCCACACACACTAGGGGAAATAAGCAGGAGGAGAGAGAGCTCTGTGTGCAGTCACAAGGCTTTGACCTCACTGCAATTACGGAGATGTGGTGGGATAGCTCCCTTAGCAGAATGTTGCCATAAAGGGTTACACGCTGTTTAGGAGAGACAGACCAGGAAGGCGCAGTGCTGGAGTTGCCCTCTCTGTGAGGCAGAGGAATACGCTTGGAATGTATTGAGATCTGTCCTGGGGTGGATGACGAGCGATTCGAGAGCTTATGGGTCGGGATAAAAGGGCAGACAAGTTAGAGTGATGCTCTGTGGGTGTATGCTCCAAGCTGCCTGACCATGAGGACAAGCTGGGTTAGACCTTCTACAGGCAACTAAAGCAGCCTCAAAGTCACTGGCCCTGGTTCGTGTGGGGGACTTCAACCACCCTGACATCTGTTGGAAAGCTACACAGCAAAGCACAAACAGGCCAGAGGGGTCCTGGAAAGCACTGATGACAACTTCCTGTCACAGGTAGTGGAGGATCCCACAAGGAATGGCATGCTGCTCTATTCATAAACAGGGAAAGCCTTGCTGGATATGTGAAGGTTGGGTGCAGCCTTGGCTGCAGCAGCCATGAGATTGTGGGGTTCAGTAACTGGTGAGGAGGAAGCAGGGCAGCAAGTATTACAACCATGGTCTCCAGAAGAGCTAACTTTAGCCACTTCAGGGACCTTCTTGGAAGAATCCCATGGGAACAGGCCTTGCTGGGAAGATGAGTCCAAGAGAGCTAGTTGATATTCAAGGATCATCTCCTCCAGGCTCACGAACAATGCATCCTGATAAGCAAGAAATCAGGCAAAGGGAGCAACACGCCTGTTGGATGAAAAAATAACTGCTGTCATTACTTATGCATACACGGGAAATATACACAAGATGGATTGGAATATAGAGAGGTTGTCAGAGTAAGTAGAAATGAGACAGGAAAGTCAAGGCCCATATGGAATTAAATCTAGGCAAGGATGTCAAGGAAAAGAAGGGCTTTTTCAAATACATCAATAACAAAAGGAAGATAATGTGAGACTGTTACTAAATGGAGGGAGGTCCGTGGTAACAGAGGACACAGACAAGCCAGAGTTGCTGAACACCTTCTTTGCATCAATGTTCACTGACAAGACCAGCCCTCAGGGATCTCTGACCCAGGAGACAAGGGCAAATGAATGTCAGGAGAAGGACTTTTCTTTAGTCAAGGAGGATTTGGTCAGAGAACACCTAGGCAAACTTGATATCCCCAAGTCCACAGGCCTTGATGAGATGCATCCATGAATCCCAAGAGAGCTGGTAAACACCACAGCAAGGCTGCTCACAATCACCTTTGAAATGTTATGGAGGTGTGCCTGAGGGCTGGAAGAAAGCAAGCGTCACCCCAGTCTTCAATAAGAGCAAGAGGGAGGACTCAGGGAACTACCAGCCAGTCAGCCTCACTTCAATCCACAGAAAGGTGATGGCGTGCCTCATTCTGAAGTGACAACACAAAGCTGGGAGGAGCGGCCAATACACCAGAACACCGTGCAGCCCTTCAGAAGGACCTCTACAGGCTGGAGAGATGGGCAAAGAACTGTCTGATATTCAACAAGGGCAAATGCATAGTCCTGCCCCTGGAGAAGAATGACCCCATGCACCAGGACAGGCGGGGGCCTGACCTACTGGGAAGCAGCTCTGTGGAGAAGGACCTGAGAGTCCTGATGGACAACAAACTGTCCATGAGCCAGCAATGTGTCCTTATGGCCAAGAAGGCCAATGGCATCCTGGGGTGCATTAGAAATACCACTGCAAGTAGGTTGAGGGAGGTGCTCCTGCTCCCTCTACTAAGTCCTGGTGAGGCCACATCT
This sequence comes from Callaeas wilsoni, assembly GCA_013398955.1. NCBI lineage: Eukaryota > Metazoa > Chordata > Aves > Passeriformes > Callaeidae > Callaeas > Callaeas wilsoni. Next base: position 169,568 of record VWPU01006459.1, read on the forward strand.
GGAGTGCTGTGTCCAGTTCTGGGCTCCTCAGTGCAAGAGAGACATGAAGCTCCTGGAGCAGGCCCGGTGGAGAGTGAAAAAGATGATTACAGGACTGAAGCATCTCTCTTATGAGGAAAGGCTCAGGGAACTGGGCCTTGAGAAGAGAACTGAGGTGGGGTCTTATCAGTGTTGATAAGTATCTGAAGGTAGAGTGTCAAGAGGATGGAGTCAGGCTCTTGTAAGTGCCAAGCAGTAGGACAAGAGGCAGAAACTGATGCACAGGAAATTCCACCTGAACACGAGGAAGGACTTCTTTACTGTGCGGGTGCCCGAGAACTGGGGCAGATTGCCCAGAGAGGTTGTGGAGTCTCCCTTACTGGAGATATTAAAGAATTGTCTGGACACAATCCTGCGCCATGTGCTCTAGGGAACAGGGATGACCCTGGCTTAAGCAAGAAGGTTGGACCAGATGAACAACTGTAGTCCCTTCCAACCTGATCCATTCTGTAACTCTGTGAAACATCCTCTCATTTGAATATGTCAGAATTAAAAAACAGTAGGTTCTGATGAAATTCCATCTCCAAGTCCTGTTTTCTCAATCATAAGGAAGGGTCTTGCAAGCACTCTGCACAATTCCATATAAAGGAGACTATCTATTCTGCATTCTGAAAGACATTTGCCTTTTTTCTTACTTACTGCCTTCTGAGAGAGTATTTCCCCATCCATGCTACCACAGTGAGATATCTAGGTACAGTGCCAGTGTCTTGTTTTCTCTAGCTAGGCATTACCCTAGCCACTTCTCACTAGGAACTTCTCAGTTTACTAAACCTAACACTGCACCTAATGTTTTTACTCAGAACACTCTTTCTACAAATAAAGCCAAAATATCCAAACTTGCTGACTCACAGTGATTTTGATTCTTCCTTGCCAATGAAAACTCCTGTATGAGCTTACCTGTTTCATAAGTTCTAAACAAATGCTAGATTCAAAAAGGTTTCTGGCCTGCTTGGCCTGCTCTCAGATGAAGTTGAACAAAGAGTGGAGCTAAACCTATAAAGTCATTACCGACTCTCCACCGCATGTAATCAAACAGGTAATGCCATCTAAGAGATTACAGTAATTAGGTCCAAAATTAGATCCATGAAAATCAATTATTCTTACTGATCTTTTACATGGCATGATAACACAGACAAGAAGATCAACATAGTTTGATGTTCAACACCTATAAATTGTTGCATAAATATTTTATGAGATTGCTGCACAGTACTATTTCTGGGCTAAAAACACTTGTTTTAAGTGGCTTAACTGGCTTTGACCATAGCTGTTGAGCCATACATTTTCTTCTGTAAACTTCCTTGTCCCATGTCCTAAACAGTTCCATCAGAAACACTATTCCTTCTAATAACTCAAGACATATAAATGTTTATAATTGCTAAAATAAGTGTATATAATTGCTACGTTAGCTCAATTCTATAAAACCTGGATTCAAAAAAGAACAACACTGCATTTGAGCATGGAATATTTACTACTGTCCTTGCACACTTTTACCAAACAAAAAGGAATATCTGATGTGGGAGATCTGAGAGCTTCCTGATCATGATCTCTATTACAGAAAATATAAAATTGAAGCATTGTTCTTCCATACATTACTTCATCATTGAGTTCTACTCTTAGAGACTGAGTTCATCGGCATTAAGAAGCATAACCTCCAGCAGAGGGAAAAACAAAACCAAATACTAACATTTCTGAATAAGAAGCAGCATCAACACTCATATATTTTTGTCACTTGCGCTAAATTTTTCATCTTATACCACCTGGTATTATGCACCTTGTATTGGGTTTGCACAGCAAGGTTCTGGTAGTGGCGGGGGGAAGAAAGAGGAGAACTACAGGAGTGGCTTCTGTGAAAAGCTGCCAGAAGCTTTCCCCATGTCCACAGAGCCAATGCCTGCCAGCTCCAAGACAGATCTGCTGCTGGCCAAAGCCTAGCACATCAGTGATGGTGATAGCACCTCTGGGATAATATATGTAAGAAGGAGGAATGAGAGACAGGAATGAGAACAAGTGGGAGAAACAACACTGCTGACACCAAGGTCAGTGAAGAAGGAAGAGTGCTCCAGTCACTGCAGCAGAGATTCCCCTGCAGCCCGTGGTGCAGCCCATGGTGGGGTAGCTGTCCCTCTGCAGCCCATGGAGATCCATGGCAGAGCAGAGGTCCACCTGCAGCCAACGGAGGAGCCCACGCTGCAGCAGGTGGATACCCAAACGAGGCTGTGACCCTGCGGGAAACCCACACTGGAGCAGCTTTCGTGTCAGGACTTGTGACCCCACAGGGGACCCTCACTGGAGCAGCATGTTCCTGAAGGACTGCACCACATGGAAGGGACCTTACACTGGAGCAAGGGAAGAGTGTGAGGAGTCCTTCCCCTGAGGAGGAATGAGCAGCAGAGACAATGTATGATGAACTCACTGCAGGCCTCATTCCCTGTTCCCCTGCATCACTGCAGGGAGGAGGAGGATGAGAAATCAAGACTAAAGGTAAGTGTGCAGGGAAGGTGTTTGGAATGTGGTTTTAATATTTGGTTTTATTTCTTATGATTTGATTGGTAATTAAACTAATTTCCCTGCGTTGAGTCTGTTTTGCCTATGACGGTAACTGGTGAGTGATCTCTCCCTGTCCTTGACTGCTGAGCCTTTCATTATATTTTCTCTCTCCTGCCCAGTTGCAGAGGGGAGTTGCGGAGTGGCTGTGTGGGCATCTGGCACACAGACACGGTCAAGCTACCACATAGTTTTAGCTTACAAGGTCAATCAGGTCCCAAGTATTCCAACTGCCCAAGAGATAAATATTTCAGTGGAACACAAGAGTATGTTGAAATGCACAGACTTGTACATAAAATACTTCAAAGACATGTCACAGTCCTAATTGTATTTTGCATATCACAGGACAACACTTAACACACTCCTGTTCCATAGGTAAATATTATTATATATTACAGTTAAACAAAAGAACAAAGATCTTGGGATGTAATTTCAAACATACTCCTCAACAGAGACCTTAGGGATGCTGCAAAGGCTAAGAGGGTGTGCATCAAAGATCAATTGTTTGCCAATTATTAATTGGAAAGTTATTCTATACTTAAATGGTAACTAGGAAAGATATCAGTTTAGTGAAAAGATGCAGGAGAAATTCCACAAAAGCATGCATGAAGCTTCAGGATGAAATAGGATTAACTAAAGGTGCATGGTCCGTATGTCACCTACGACATCAGTCTTTAAAGAGTTTTAAGGGATATGGGCAACTAAAGACTTTTCATGTTAACTACTCAATATTATAATAAAGCATATAATTAGTGGACACCAGAAAAAATATGATCTATTGAGAAGAGACAGCATAGGTTCTGATTAATAAAGCTCTGCCCTAGAAGTCTGCTGAAGTTCTTTGACAGATCTCTGAATGAGGGCAGTCTGGTTTATCTGGATTTCAAAAAAGGTTTTGGCAAAATTCATCACCTAATGCTTAAAGGAAGCTATGTATCCACATAAGAAGTCCTGATGTGGATAAATAATTGGCTACAAGGTAGGGAACACATAGTAAGAGCAAACCATCCATTCCAAACAAAGGAAGGAGATCATTCCTGAGGTTTGGGAGAGGCCCTAAGGTCTTCAACCTATTGAACAGTGAACTAGAAAATGATGAAGAGCAAGCTTAGAATTTAGTGATGACATCAAGTTATTCAGGAAAGTCAGGATAAGGGCAGACTAAAAAAACGTGCATGACTTTACGAAACTGAATACTTGTCCAATGAAATGGCAAATAAATTCCAAGTAGATAAAGTGAGGCGGGTGAGGTGAGGGGGGAAGCCCCATACCAGAATGAACTGTAAGGCAGGCTCTGAAGTGAACATTAGCATTTAGGGACAAAATGGTGATGTTTCATTAGTTACAGAAAAAAAAACAAAACCAAAAACAAACAAACAAAAAAAACCCCAGTCATCAGAAATTATTACAAAAGCAAACCATGGCGCAGTGCTATTGAAACTATTCAAACACATGATCTGTTCCTACTTCAAACAAATGCAGAGATGATATGATTAGAACCACAGAAGAAAGTTATTTCTTGTTGAGAAATCTTCTTATTTCAGTTACAGAACTGAAAAAAATTCAGGAAAAGGGAAGATGGATATTCAAAGCCATACCTTATTAGAGAGACTAAGACACAAGAGTGCTGCAACAGTAAGAGTGACTAAGACACAATTCTTCAGCCTCAAAGCAGAGAGCAGTTAGAAGGTGCCATGGGTATGACTGGGCAAAGAGCCAATAATCGTGCTCTAATTATGGGTCGCTAGTAGGACAAGGGAAGCAACTCTTGCCCTCCTTCTACCATTTGTGAGACCACATACAGAATACTTTGTCCAGTTAGGGACAACCCAAGAAGACTGACACTGACGTCCTGGAAGGAGTCTGGAGGGCCCCTGGAAGGTCAGTGGCACACAGCTGAGATGTAGAAGGAAAGGCTGGGAGAGTCAGGTTTGCTCACTCTGGAGGACAAAGGTGAACAGGGATCTACTTGCAGAGTACCTGACGTGTGGTTATAGAATGGATGGGGACAGAGCCCTCCCCTATGAGGTGCAGAACCAAATTAGAGGAAATGGGCGAAAGAAGAAATTTTGAATAGATAATAAGAAAATATTCTTCTCCATGAATGTGGCCAAATGTACAAACAGGTTGCCCAGAGTGCATTGCAGAATCTCCAGCACTCAGAGATGTTCAGAGCTAATCTGAGCATGACACAGCAACATGTCACAGCCAAGTAACAGGGGTGCTGAGTGTGTATGTGGGGAGAAAGGTCAGATCAAATGTCTTAAAGGCATTCCTTCCAAATTAACCTAGTCTGTGATCCTGTGATGAAGTGAAGCTAATGGAAAACAAGCTTAAACAGAAAAGAAAAAGGAGGGAAAATCATTCCATTTTGAGTTGGAATCCTCAACTGAATTCAATAGCTACTCTATGATGACATCAGCATTTTCAAACATATTTCAGAAGCATTAGAATGCTTTTATATTTGTAAACTCCTTTGAAACAACCATTTAGAAAGCTTTCTCCTTGGTTTTCATCCATCATTTACACTGTAGTCCCTGGCACAAGACCCACAGTCCCTAACCTAATTCTGTGCATTACAGCTCACACATGCTACTGTTCACTGGTTGCTGGTCCTAGTTTTTCCCCATCCCAAACTCAAACTGCACACAAACCTTTTAAACCCTGGCAGGCAAAACATCAAAGTTACAGGAAGATCAAAGCCAGACAATCTATTTACTCCTATTTTCTTCTGAAAAAGACATCTAAACTTTCAATGACTGGGAATGAAGCATCCATTTCTTCTCTCACACTAATGTTTATTCCAGAGTGCTTTCAGTAAAATCATTCAAATAAACCAACCCCAAGAAAAATCAACAGTGAATAAAGGAGAACTGGTATCCATCAAGTATTCTTTTTTTCCATTAGCTAAATTACAAAACCTATTCTGGAAGCGCTTTTCACTAATTTCTGTTCATATCCTTCATGGTATATGTCAGGAAAGCAGAGGGCAGTAATCTAGACTGGATGCAAGTTTAGTCAAAATCCAAAAGAGTTCCCATATCTGCAGTCTACCCTTTCCACTGAAACCTCACCTCATCCTCCCCCCTGCAATTCCATCCCCCCTTTTCTGAGGAGAGGGGAAATTTTTGAACACCAGTGACTGAAGGGAGTGTCACAGAGAGTGAAAACTGGGGCAGGGGAAACATACCATCATCCTCTAATGTTTAAAAAAAGTAGTGGAATATTAGTGAGGGAAGATTGCCTTGTGAGGGAATCTGCCATGGTTGTAATCCTTAGGGCAGTGGGATTATATTGTCATTATCCTACGGTTGGGTAAACCCAAATTTTAACATTTTAACCCCAGGGGGCTTTCTGAGTCTTATTATCCTATGGTCACTTTAAAAGTGCATGAGGAACATCCGACTCCTTTACAGGCTTACCTATTAACTGTTTGGAGCTAGCTAGATTGGGATGCTGGATAGGACTGCCCACATTACTGAAATAACTGAATGCTAGCAAGGGAAAGCAATTTGCCGCTGGCTAAGCTGGGGATGGTTTTTGCAAGTTATGGGCAGTGTTCACTAGAGCAGCAGCTTGGCATCCTGCAATGACCTGAAAAAAGGGTAAGTATAGGAGAAACTCTCGTTTTTGCCCATCTCTCTGTCTCCTTTTCCTTGCAAGAAGACTGTTTTTACTCCTGTTAAGATTCCCTGCTAAGATTCCCTCTCTTCCCACTCTCAAAACCAGGGAAGCAAACAACTACTACTCAGCCTAGGAAAGCATGAGATGCCCAAGTGACAGTGGGAGGAGTATTCAGTAACTGTGAGCAGCTGCCTGCAAGCATAGGAGACAGCTGCCTGCTTTCCAGCACACGGAGAACACCCGGTTTTGACCAAGTCTTTTTAGGACAAATTTTTATTCATCAGCACAAAACTGAAGCAAGAGAACAAAGTGTTTCTCCAGCCTTGCTGCAACTACTTCCCTTTCTTTTACATGCGTGTTTTAGGTTACTAGAGGAGCCTATCTCTTTCCTTTTGCTCTCTCAGACTTTCAGAGACAACACTTAATCACATTTTAGCTGGGCTTATTATTCAGGTAGGTCTGCCTGGCTCCGGGTTCTTAGAGATAAGAGCATAGAAGTATAACTAATTAGCATAGAACTAAAATGTCCTCTAGGAAAATTTTAATTGCCTATGTAGAATAACATTCTGTATGCTTCCTCTCAGGTGCAATTCATATGCTAGAGAGAGCATGTGGAATAAGAAAAATAGAGTAACGCCTTTCCAAGGCTATTTGGTGAAAACACACAGTAGACTTGCAATCCACAGCCAATGTTACAACTTAATGTTGTAACACTGCAATTTTATTTTGTCCTCTTTTACCCAGAGGAAAAAAAAAAGAAAGACATGTTGACCTTCAAGTGAGTATGACTACCTTTCTCGTTAAAAAAACCATTCTAACAGGGGGTAACTCAAGCTTGAAACAGATGTCAATTCCCAATCCAAAATTATTTTTCTTGCTCTTTCAGTAAAAATTATTTTATTTTACACACTTTGTCCTGTGAAACACCTTCAACGAGGCAAATTTTTGGCTCTCCTTATTCAGCAAGAGATGCTCAAGTGACAATTCTCACCAGGCATACTCTGCAGAATTCAGCTTCCCAGCAGTCACATCAGCCATTACGCACATCACCAGCTTGAACACAGTGCCATGCTTCCATCTGGAGCCTGGGGCTGGCCAGATAGCCAGTCCTGTAGCTGACAGGACAGCATGGTATAGATTTTAAGTAGTTTCTTGGATATTTAAGATGCAGATATAAGCCATCAAACTCCCATAGGCTCCTTTGTGGTCTTAGAATCTTCCATACTTAGAAGCTTAAGTATGCCAATAGCAACTTACTTCCATTTGGTTTTTTTAGGATTTTGGGGACCGTTATTACAGGATCATGGAATCATAGAATGCAAGGGGTTCGAATGGACCTTAAAGATCATCTAGTCTCACCTCCCCTGCCATGGGCAGGGGCACCTCCCACTACACCAAGCTGCTCAAAGCCTTATCCAGCCTGGCTTTGAATGCTGCAGGGGATGGGGCAGCCACAACCTCCCTGGGCAACCTGTTCCAATGTCTAACCACCCTTACAGTAAAGAATTTTTTCCTAGTGTCTAANCAATTTGAACACTGCTTGTCCTATCACTGTAGTTCCTGACAAAAAGTCTCTCTCCAGCTTCCCTGCAGGCCCCCTTCAGATACTGGAAGGTTGCTATGAGGTCTGCACACTATCTCCTCTTCTCCAGGCTGAACAGCCCCGACTTCCTCAGCCTGTCTTCGCAGGGGAGGTGCTCCAGCCCTCTTCCCAACTTGGTGGCCCTCCTCTGGACCTACTCCAACTGTGCTTGGCTGCGGCATATATACACGAGGAGGAGGTGAACGGCAAGTCTCACTGGCAGCACCTTCCGGTGGACTTCACCTTCCCAAACCTAGAAAGCAATTGGGCTGCCCAGCTTTCCCCCAGCAGGGCAGCAGAACGCTCATGCCGGTCTCTCCTGCAGGCCGGGAGAAGTCCCGCCAGGGGCGGCAGCCTCGGGCCCGCCCGCTCCCGGCGCCTCCCCCCGCCCGCCAACGCGGCGGCCCCGCCCGCCGGGCGCCG